>BJCN01344110.1:0-16378 GCA_018326445.1 Flaveria brownii
ATTATTATTTATTAAGAGTATCATTTTTAATAATAATAATATTATTATTATTTTTGTTATTATTTTTGATGATAATATTATTATAATTATTATTATTATTATTATTTACAATAATAATATCATTATTATTATATTTATAATTATTATTATTTTTGATAATAATATCATTATTATTATTATTATCATATTATTATTACTATTTATATTTTTATTATTTATTGTTTAATAATAAAAATATATAAATAAATCATAAATTAAATCATAAAATAAATCATAAATCATAATTTCACATAAAAATTCATATTAAATCACAGAAAATTTCGGGTTGTCACATTAACTCATTCTCATGTTGTAGCTTACTTATGTTGTGTAGCTATGGAAAGACCACATACATGGGCTAGGTGGTTGTGGCTGGCTTAATGGTAGTACGTGCCTTGTATGTAGGGGTGTGTATCGTGATTTGGTTCGGTTTTAGCCTAAAACCGAAACAAAAAACCGATATTTTGGTTTCTAGGTTTTTAAAACCGTTCGTTTTGTTTTTTTGGTTTTTGGTTTTTGGTTTTCGGTTTTAACTTCGGCTTCGGTTCGGCTTTGCTTTAGTTTGGTTTTTACCATTTGGGCTTCAAGTTTTAGACAAAATTGTTTTAAAGTAATGAATTTAATTAAAAAAACTTTGACCTTACATCATTTTGTCGATCACTAAATATAATCTATATATTTTTATAAATTAGTTGACGTTAAAATTAAATGCAATTCATGAAATATAAGAACAATATATTCAATAAAGTATTTTAATCTAGCAATTCAAATAAAAAAAGTTTAAATTTTATTTTTGAAACCTAAATATTCAATCTCTTTTAGATAACATAAGTTAAATAAGTAACTAATAGACTAATAATTTTTATAAATATATGATTACACCTCTATTTACAAGTTTGGTTGTATAGTTTCAGTTCGCTTTTTTGGATTTTTATTACAAGCAAAACCAAAACCGAACAACAAAATTCAGTTTTTAAAAAATCATCAAACCAAACAGTCGGTTTCTTAGCAGTTTCGGTTTTCTCAGTTCGGTTGCGTCGGTTACTTTGGTTATAGTTCGGTTATTTCGTTTTTTTGCACACCCCTACTTGTATGGTTATGATCCTTTTATACAATCCTCTTATGTTTCAAAGGATCCTGCTGACACAAAGGTGGATCTCATGATGTAGACATGAGAATCCTCTATCACTCTCTTGAAGCACTCCTACTCAAAGCACAACACTGCATACAACAGGCAAGTGACAAGCACCGTGCAGATCGATCATTTGAAGTTTGCACGTTGGCTTATTTAAAGTTGCAAGCTTACATACAGAACTCTACTCGCCTTCATAAGCATTATAAATTCACTTATAAGTATTTTGTTCCATTTTCTTATCGCAGAGAAGATTAGACTTGTTGCTTATAGGCTGGATTTGCCTAATGATGTTTATATCCATGCCACATTTCATGTCTCGTTACTTAATAAAAAGGCTTATGGTATCATTCCAAATTTATTCCTATACCTACTGAGTCTCGTTTCTATCAGATGCTTGAAACTGTGTTAAATAGGCGCGTTGTTGAGATAAGCAATCAAACTACTATGCAAGGTCTCATACAGTGGAAGAACTCTTTTAGCTGCAGATGCCACATGGGGGCATTTTGATGAACTTCAGTTGTGCCTGAATTTCTTTCTTGAAGACTGTAAGGCTGTTAACAAGAGGGTATAGTTGCACATATAAACATATTTCATGAGTGCACATGGTCAAAGGACTGTTTTGTAATTGATGTTAAGTAGAAGGTCTGAACTTGTCACATGTAATAGTTGCTTTCTTAGTTGGTAAGAGGTCTTTTTAGTATGCTGATAAAATTGCAATGAGGGTATGCAATGAAATGCTAGTGTTTACTCTTTCTTTCTCTCTTTAGAACTCACTCAGGAAAGAGAGTTTGTTTTCAAAAGACATCTGACTCTAAAATAGATAGTGAGCAGACAACTAATATTAAACTAACATATGAAAATAGAAGACCACCACTAAACAAAAAAAGGGTACCAAAAAAAAATAATAAGTGGCACCAAATGTAATATCATAAAACAACACATAGATATAAAATATAGTAAGACAATAACATGCAAGGTCGACTAAAAATGGATCCTAAGTAGTCTCTATTAACATCATTTATGTTGGATTAAGAACATGAATAAACTATGTTAAAAATATGAAAGACATAGATTCTTTTAAATTACCAAGCATCCAACTTCAAACGCTTGATCACTCTAAATTTAAATCCATAAAACCACTAAGGATTGTGAATTTACTCAAATCACATTCAACTAGGATCGACAACCAAATCACATAGCCGGAATCAATGTGATTCGATGCTAACACATGATCAACGGTGATAAAATCAAGTACATCAAAACGAACATGAACACTCGTGTAAATAATGTTCTGCACAATTTCATTCAAATATGGATGTGTACAAGATTTAAAAAGGATAAGCATACTAAAAACCACATACAAAACACCTATTTATACAAAGAGAAACTAAGCAGGCAAAGTTCTCACAAAAGACCAAAGTTCTCACACAACTCCTTAGACTAGTTTTCGCATTTAGCAATTCAAACATAGCTTCCGCTTTACCAAAAGTTCTCACTTATGCCTTAGTTTTCACTTTTAGTATTTTGATTTACCAAGCCTATATTTTTGAACTCTACAATACCTAAGTTGGTAATCAAAATCTGTACCGCTTGTATTGCATTACTATTATATTTAAACTTAACACCGTTTATTGATTTGTCAATAAAAATAGTGTAATAGCATACTATTCAGATCATCATCTATAGTTCACTTATGGCACGTCATTAGAACCGAATTTGTGACACAAGAGTTGAGAACATCGAGGGTTTTGTTCAAGATTAACTCAAGTGTTGAATCGATTACCTAGACATCATCTAGAGGTGTACCTTGCTCAATCTCTCTTTTGGACAAGCCACATCCCGTGTAATGGAAAAGAAACTTTAACGAACGAAACACATCATTTGAAAAGTCAAATATTTTAAATCTTAACGGTTCTACAGAAGATAATGTGAAGTTTATACATTATGTTACAACATGGATCATATTTCTTACTTGTGATGTACAAAGGTTTGACTGCAAAATTTACCTTCTCTGAAAGTTGAGTTTTGCTATACATAAAGCAAATAGAGAAGCCAGAATGATAGGAAATAATGCTAGAATAACAAAGGTGAGTGGCAATAGGTCATGATCAAAACCAAAGTAATCTTTTAAGAAAGCTTCCACAGATTTAGTTTCCCCAAAGACTAAGATCTCATCCTTCACATCACCATACTGAGAAGTAAGCATTGCATTAAGGGACCATGATGTGGGAGTCAGATAGTACAGCCATATCCACCAATTGGGAATTTTCTGCAGAAAAAACAAAGAAAATATTAAGTTCCACATAACCCTTCCGTCCGTTAATTCCATCAGGCAGGACACACAACTGAAGTTTTATTTATTTGTTCATTTTTCTTGTATAGATATAGGTCAAATAAGATCAAGATATGTATATGTGGTGGCATTCTTTAGCCAACACTTCAAAATGCAGTAGGACCCACATTGCCTAATGTTCTGTAGTTTGCGGAACTTTCTCCCGAAACTGAGAAATCCATGTGTTATAAAGGTGTTGTCTTGGTGACCTCAGAAAAAAATCAGGCAAGTTAAGAGTTAAGTGGACTTACCGGTTTAGGCATTAAGAATCCAGCAAACAAGTTAAATATAGTGTAAAAGGCAGACTGTAGAATGGCAGCTACTGGAAAGCTTGGTGTGGCAGCAACAAGCAGCATTCCCAAATAGGTGAAATACATTAATGTGCACAAGAATGTATAAAAGTAGCAGAAAATTTTGTATGCTGACCAATAATATCCGATCATAGGATACGTGATGCACACAAATGCAAGTGACTGGCCAAAGAGATAAGGGAACTCGATTGTCACCTAGAAGATACAATTAAAACATTTTCAATACATAACAGAATCGTATATATCTCCAACAGAAAAAGGATAACTTCTTTGATTTTGCTCCTTTACTGACATATTAAAGTTGTCCTAGAAACCTTAGTTATGTATGCAAGTAGAAAAGGACTTATTAATAACCTGTGCAAAAGCATAAGCCCATGATGCATACATCCCAGAAAATCTTTCTCGATACAGAACAGTTCGCTCCATGGAAACATACGGTATAGCTGAAGAAGAGTTGTTTATGCCACAGAAAAGCACAGCAGTGAACATTGAACCAAGAACATTGAATAAACTCTGCTGGTTATTTCTGCCACCACATGAAAATATCATATTAGATGCTTTCAGGTTTAGTTTGATGAATATACAAAGGAGATGATACCTAGCAACTTAATGATGGAGATGCAACTTAGTTCTTGGGATTTCTTACAAACTAAATTATAAATGAGTAAATGACTATTATTAATGATGAACTATTGAACTCTTCAACTATACAACCAGACCTTCATATATCCTTGATGTACTATAATCCATGTTTTATATTATATCATTATAACTGTGAGTGTAAATGGAAATTTGAGCAAACATAGTTGCAATTGTGCATTAGAAACATGTAAATAGTTCATTGGAAAATTTCTTGAGTGAATTGCAATCAAAATGATTGTGCCCAAAAATATCTTTGTAAAAACCAGTGGTGAGTACCTCAAGAAGTGGTTGTAGGACAAATATGACTGAGTTTTCATATTATTCTTCTTTGTTTCTGTGGAAGAGTATACAGGCAGGGCCGGCTCAACGTTTATTGGGGCCCCAATCGAACTAAAAAAATGAGGCCCTTTTGAAAATCGCAATCTAAACAAAAGCAATCTAATCAAATTTGTTTGAACAAAAACAATAACTCAAAGAAAATTCGGTATACCAACTTAAGTCCTTGATAGTTGATTTCTTTAAATAAAAAAAAGGTGCTAGAAAAAGTCGATCAAATCAATCGGAAAAAATTCGGTATAATACAGGTTGTAAAATGCAAACTACATATCAACAGCTCTGTAGTTTGTCTTGGAGGGCGGGCCTTGGCGCAGCGGTAAAAGCTGTTCCTAAGGGACCGAAGGTCTCAGGTTCGATCCGTGGAAACGGTCTCCCCACAAAATGTGGGGGAAAGACCGCGTACATCTTCCCTTAAATGGGACGGACCCTCCCTGGACCCTGCGAAAACGCGGGAGCTCTTTGCAGCACCAGGTACGCCCTTTTGTAGTTTGTCTTGCATGTTTAAACATTGAATCCCACTAACCATAGATGATTGGGGATAGAGTCTGAATGGAGTTAAGTTATCAGGTTTTATGACTATGTGCCTACAATACATCCATGCTCTGATTGCTTTCTATGAGCTTCTAAAATTTAGGATGCAATATTTGTGTAGTATACATGCTTATGTGCACATAAATATCCGTATAACCAAAAAGGATTCCATCTATAGCACCTACTTCAAAACACATTCAAAAGCATTAACTAAACAGCACCTACTTCATAACACATTCAGAAGCATTAACTAAACCTAGAACTAAGTTACCCAAAAAGAATCACATTAATTGCAGTACTTTCAACTTACATCTTCCTCCCTTCGTTCCAGAAGAGTAACCCAAAGATAAGAGAGGCAAAGAGCATATGCAAGGAACGCATTAGGTTGTACGAGGGACTTCTCCAATAAGACAAGTGTTGTTTCCATAGGCAGGCCTTGAACTGGCCCCAACCGTTTTGTGGGAAGCGTGTCGGAAAATACAAGTCTTTTGAACCAGGAGGTGGTTTACTTAATGAGCTTACAAGTTCTTTATTGTTCCTATTGTAATAAAAGAAAGATTAGTCAGATAAAAACTAAATGCTCAAATACGAAAAGCAGAAAAATGTAAGATGAGAATTGAGATGTTCTGGTAAAATACACACAAAATCCTGGAAAAATCATCTAGTTTTCTAACAACCGGATAATTAAAAATACATCTCTAGGGGCAGAGCGGAGGCTTGTCAGAGAAAATTAAATCTTAGAGCAAAAGAATATGCAACAACAGAACACTTTAACCTTTTACTTGAAAAGTACAAGTCAAAATATTAACTTATTATATTGATATGTAGAACACTTTCAGTTCTAATTTATGGGAATATGTTAGATACTAACATAAGTAGTTAAATCACAACTCCACACATGAGTTTGGGCCCCACATGTCTGTATATGTATGGGACCCTAGGTTTTCAAATGCGTATATCAGGAGCGCATATGTGATTATGTGGTGATGAGATCAAATCCTTGCAGTTGATGCAATCTTATTCCATAATGCGCATGCAATGCGTCTGATGCAATCTGACTCGTGATGTGGTCTCATGTGACCAGTGTTGTCAATAGCGAATAGCGGTAAATAGCGACAAGCCACCTATATGCTATGTAGCGAATAGCGGTAAATAGCGACCGCCATTTCGTGTTTAGCGATTAAGTAGAATAATATGTAAGAATGTTTTACATTCAATAAATAAGCATGTTTAGTAATAAAGTAGTAGTAAATCTGAGCAAAGACCCTCAAAATAGCTAAAATACTCGATTACTAATCATCTAAATCTCATAATTACCAAAAAAAAATTTTAAAAAATTAAAAAAAAAATAAAAAAATAAAAAATTACACTATATACCGCTATATACCATATAGCGGCCATCTACCTATACGCGACATAGCACGCGATAGCGACCGCTATGGTCGCTATTGACAACTATGCATGTGACGCATCATGTAGTTGACCAATATTTGAACAAATTATAACATTAATTGCAATGGGTTCAAGTTTTTCAAATCTTATTCCAACAGATCTGACTATCAATTGAGCAAACTAACCATCAACTGAGCAATGGGTTTGAGGCTTTGAGCATTTGAACACATTAGACCATTAATTGAACAAATGTGACAAGACTCAAGAGATGATGATCTTATATAATTTAATGTATAAAACATTAACAATTAAAAAGACTATCAATAAATAACTTTGAAGTATTATGTTAATAACTAACACCTTCCATACCTGATGCACACTCATCAGTCATCAAGCATTGGCTTTTGGGATAAAAATGCATCGGAGCACCACACGCTTTTTAAAACCAATGTGGGACCCATACATGTGTGGAAAAATAGAGTTAGCTACTTGTTAAATGTTATAGCATCTAAGTTTCCCATATATGATCTCCTTACACCACCATTACAAAAGAAAACAAATTGATACATGCCTCAAGAACAAATATCTAAGACTAGAAATACATTTTCAGGCACAGACAAGATCTAACCCTAAGCCAAAAATTTGACATGGGAACAAAGGTAGTAAACCGAAAGAAAACATTGTACAAGTTCACTACAACCTTAACTTGTTTCCGGTGAGATCTTAGCTTTAGACCTACCAATATGTTGGGATCATGTAATATCTAGGGAATTTATAAGATGGTTTTCAATTTTCAGTTTTATCAGAACAACACCTCCTGCCCCAACTCTCAGGAAAAGAAAAAACAGAATAATATCAAACTTCATAGTCACAAAGATGAGGATTGAAGGTGTAACTTACTCATACAAAGTTGAAGTAGAATAGATTTGTCCAAAATCAACTCCAGCTTCAGCTTCCACTGATGCTGAAGTAACCTCTAACATCCATGTTGCTGGATTATAGTTGTCTCTAATCTTTGGTACTCCGGAGATGCTCTGATTCAAAGACATTTCATGTAAATCAAAGATGATACTAATTATGACACATGAAATTTTGATACTAGAAGCAAAAAATGCAAATCATGCTTCACAAAAGAGGTTGATGTATTTCTAACATGTGAATCTATTATGAGATCAACTAACCTCAAAGTATTCAATGACCCTACTTGAATTGCGTCCTAAGGGCCCACAGTAGATCATACGTCCACCATTTTTCAATAGGATTAACTGCGAAACATGGATGAGGCAATATATGAGATCTTTTATGTCAAACTAAGCAAGAAAATTAGTATCCAAGAATATGCATCTCTTTTCTACCTCATCAAAGGCCTCAAAAATGTCAATGCTTGGTTGGTGAATGGTACAGACAATTGTTCTTCCTGTATCAACAATATTCTTCACAGCGCGCATGACAATGGCAGCTGATCTGGCATCCAGTCCGGTTGTAGGTTCATCCATGAATATGATGGAAGGATTAGCAACAACTTCAACAGCAATTGTGAGCCGCTTACGTTGCTCAGTTGATAGACCACTAACCCCAGGAATCCCAACCAAGGCATCTTTTATGGCATAAAGCTCAACTGTTTCCAAGATCTCTTTTACAAATTTCTGTAAATGGCAACAGAAAGTTAATGTCAAGTTACCAAAAGTCTTTAGTGAAAAATTTTCTATCCATAAAGATATCTCATACGTATTTCGTTTTTGAATCAATGTCAGGATGAAGACGGAGCCATGCAGAAAATATGACAGATTCTTCAACTGTAATTTGGGGAGAATGTACATCAGTTTGTTCACAGTAACCTGAAATCCTTGCAAAGGTATCTTGAACTTTTGGATACCCTCCGATCCTAATCTCTCCTTCAACAATGCCACTGGTTTTCCTTCCTGCAAGAACATCAAGAAGCGTTGTTTTTCCAGCGCCGCTTACACCCATTAATGCTGTAAGAACACCAGGTCTAAAGGCTCCAGTAATATCACAAAGTAATTGAAGTTTTTTCCCAGTGAAGCCATGCTCTCTCATTTCCTGAAAGAACAATCGCCTATAGCGTAATCTGAACGAAAATGTTTAACATTTAAGATCTAAATAAGATTATGATGACCAATTACCAGTGAGGGCTCGACATAGTATTGTAGATCTTGAAAGGTAATTGTTAGTGGTTCAAAAGGTAACACCATTTTTCCTGTAAGATAAGTGGATGGATGAATGATGCATAGCAGACATAAAAATAGATACAACTTAGTCAACAAAATGTTAATAACATATCCAATTTAGTGTAAATTACATAATTTTGGGTCTGTCACTAATTATGAATTAAGATGGCAGGTTTTAGAAACCGAGTCAAGCTGTGGAATACTGGGGTATTTAATAACTATAAAGGAATTTCATGTCATGTTAATTATAACATTGAAAATGAACCAAAATTGTGATTGAGAAAAGAAAATATCCTAACCTTCAAAAGGCTCTGAGACATTAGTATTGGAATTTTTAGTTATTTCATTGGTGTGAGTTTGGTGTTTAGATCCTTCACCACCATGTACTTGAGATACCTTTTCCTTTGAAATAATGGCACGAGTACCAGGAGCTGAAGTGTCAAATAACCAGATTAATTAATACTAACATGCACTGTAAGTTCAAAAATGACTTACTATTTAAAAGATAAAGTTACCCTTAAAGTAGCTTAAAGCCAAGATGAAGGCTATGTTTAATAGCAGAGCAAAACCAAACAAGGCACCAAGTGATATCCAGTAATAGTGTTCGTCAAAGTCTAAACCACGGCTCTTAAGTGTTTGCAGCCCTATGGTTGTGTTTGTAGAAGTCATCTGTTTATTAATTCAACCAGCATTATAATGCAAAGTCAGCTAACCAAGATAAAACTTGAACTTGAAATAAGTTCTGATCAGTTCAGAATTATATGAACAAACATACCTTCTCAAAAATGAAATAAGGATTCTAGTGATTTACCTTATTCCATCTGGGAGAAAGAAATTCATTCACTGCAAGACCTATTTCACCATATGACACTGGACAAAACCAAAATGCCCATTTTAACCAAGATGGCATGGAAGCTGCAATCAATTCACATCCTTTAGTTATATCAATAAATCTCTAAGCCTAGATATAACAAATACAAAATAAAATACAAGGAACCCACGGTGTGGTATAATGAAGCCACCAAACGTTAGCAGAAATAATATTGATATACTGCCTGCAGTTGAAGAAGCCACCACGGTTTGGAATACCGATGCAAGGCACCGGAACATGGATACTGAAGTGAAGTGTGCCCCAAAGAGTAGCATTAGCTGGCGGAAAAACCTATGTAAGAGTGGATGTAAACTCCCAGTTTTTAAGGAAAGTTTTGACATATGCTAATTGCAGAGGAATATAACTCACCTCCCTGGTTCAGGACTGTATCCAATAACATAATACGTGAGACACGTCCAAATAGTGGATTCTAACAATGAGAGGGGGATCTTAAGAATGGATGCAGGAATTGCATAAGCCCACGCAGGGTAGAAGTACATATCCCTTTGTTTATAGAAAATTGGAAGTCTTGAAACTGTCATGGCTGATTCTGGGAAGCCATCAACTAGAAGAATTACTAGTGCATAAAAGAGTGAACCAAGATAATAATTCGCATTAATGATATCAGGCTTCAATCTAGTTCGCAAAAAGACAGTCATTGTGATTACTGCAATTATGAAGAGCTGCACACAAGTAATAGAAAAGGAACTTTTCACATGAGCTAAGAGCTGATGCCAAACAATGGTAAAAGATTGTGATGGAGTGATTCGTACCTGGACTGTTTTGAAGATGTAAACAAAAGAATTTCTTTTCATGAGAAGAATCTCTCTAGACATGCAAGCTCTAAAAAGAGCCCATTTAGAAAGCGAAAACTTATGGAAAGAAATGGCTTTCTCATGGTTTTGCAATCTCATAAAGGGTTTAGATATATCATCATCAATTTCTTTACCCAAATAAGATTCCTTAAATCTCATGGATAAGGTGTGAACAGAGACATAACTATATGCTTCTTCAGTCCGGCACCAGTAAGCTGCTTGATCTTTCTTTGACACAACCTGTGAATAAATTATAATTGCATGACAATCAACTTAATTGTCATTTGGAGATTTTTTTTTTCAATTGTTGGACGTGGTTGCAATATTACCTCTTGGAGGAAGTCAGCGACGCCTTTTCTCTCAGGACACTTAAAACCAAGACCCTCAAAATACTCTAAAACATTACTGCAGGGCCCATGATACACAATCATGCCTTCTGCCATTAACATAATGTCATCAAAGAGATCAAATGCTTCTGGTGATGGCTGGAGAAGTGAAATGAGTATAGAAGCATCGGTTATATGTGCCAACTGCTGAAGACAAGTGACTATCTGATACGTAGTGGAGCTATCTAATCCATTTGATATTTCGTCCATATATAATACTTTTGTGGGACCAACAATCATCTCCCCTGCAAATAACCATGCAGGTTAAATTGTATTTGTATGACATAGCAGTTGAAATTGTACTCGTTGACATTGTAGACCAAATACAAGCAATAAAGGTCACCAAATAGGGCTAACATATTGACTGTTTCTAATAGGCAGCAAATACATAAGTTACCTGTAGTCAATCTTTTCTTTTGACCACCAGAGATTCCTCTCCTCATGGCATCTCCAAACATTGTATCAGCACAAATATCAAGGCCTAGAATCTGGAATAACATGATAATTGCAGGAAAATAAATTTGTGCATATCCATATAAAAACAATATATAATAAGCTGGCATCCGCTAAAAGAATTACCTTCAGTACGTAGTTTGTCTGAAGAGTTGTCTTTTGTCCTTCGATGGAAACTGCCTATAGAAATTAAACATAATTGAGCATGATAAACCAATATTAATATATACACGCACATACACATACACATACGCATGCACACATATAACCAACTGTATATAATTATAAATGGGGATAAATGCCTGTTTGTTCCGTATCACATTACCTTTCTTTCTCAAAAATGTAAACAACATGAGCTTTTGTTATTTCGAGAATTGAGGGTATACTCCAGATGAGTGTTAACATATTCTCATATAGAATCAGAATTCATCATTAGATATCTTGATAACATCTTCAAACAAATAATTTAATATGAATATTCAACAGAAAAGTTAAAATACCAAATTAATCATTTATCTTGTGTAAAATAATCATTACAATAAGTTCATTTACTTTAAAGTAGGTGAACTCTGTTGTAAAATTTTCACCACATTATAAGAAATATAATATACCATACTAGCTTTAGAAAACCCGTGTATTACACGGGTTGTATAAATAAAATATTAATATAATAAAATTTATGGAAAATAAAATGATACTACAAGATATGATATGAATGAAATTACGTATAAGTACTATAAGTAATAAAATAGTGATATCAATTTTTTATAACTTTATTTTAATTTTTTTCAAAAAATAACATTTTGTTTTAAAACAAACCGTATAAAAATATCATTTTTTAAAATATTTCATTAACTCCTAAACTAAATTATTTTTGGTTTTTAAATAACTTACTTTTTAAAAAAACTAATTTAATAATATATCATATTTTAAAAAAAGTTTGATATTTTAGAAAAAAATATTTATCTAGAAATAACATTAATAGAAAAATCTTTTTCTTAATTTATAAAAAAATATTTTAATCTAAAAAATATTAAATAATATTATTAGTAATTAAGGTAATTTTTTAATAGGAGAGAGAGGCGGGAAAATTTTGATGAGGAGAATTATGGTACTGACACGTGTCATACCAAATTACTCTTTTATTATATTAGATAGATTTAATCGTTTCAAATAGATACGGCAAATTTGACCCAAATGGGTAAATTTGGGTTGATATGGGCCTTAAACATAAACTAATGGGTTGAGTAAGTTATATTTTTTAAGGAAGGTTAAGATGAACAATCTCAAAAAATATAAATAAAGGTCAACAGGTCAAGACGAACAATCTCAAAAGATAGAAATAAAGATCAACACATCAACATGAGTTATAGAAAGTATGGAATAGGTCAGGATGGATTATTAGGTATTTCGGTCTTCTCCACATCTTCCCTACTTTTTAATTCTATTTCGGTGATTAATTTTCAATTGTGTGTGATTCATGTGTTACGTTGTTAATTATCATGTTTGGTTATCTCATTATAACTTGACGTTGAACTAGATTAAAGGTTTAAATCATCATATGCATGTACAATTTACTCATAATCTGTTTTATAATTGGTCCACGTCATCACATGAAATTTTAAAGTTGCTTTAAAAGAACAATTAGAAGTTAGTGGAGACTTTTGAGGCACATAATTTCATAATTTGAAGCAAATTTTGAAACTTATGCCTAAATTGATTATGTATCTCGATTAAAGATATGAAATACTTGATCCGGTGTTTCTTGATTGCTTGTTATGCAATATTTTGTATTTGTATAGAATGCTTCGAAGAATTTACCTTTATGTTTTGTTTGTTATAAGAACCTATTGCAAAACTTTGTTTTGTATTTCTTAAGGACGTTTAGTGATATCTTACTAGTGGAAATGAGGGTATATGCACTCATGTTTATGTCTTATTAAATCCTTGGTGTACTAGTAACTTATATTGAAACTTTAGTCAGTTAATCGCAAACTTTGAATCTTCAATGTTGATTGGGTAATTTTTAGAATTGATCCATCTTGATCTAGATTCATTCTAACTCGAACTCATTTTGACTAGGTTTTAATTTGACCTGTCCTGACCCAAACTGGTATTGAGCCAAACCCGTTATACACCCCACCCGACCGAACCCACCCGATTTCCCAAGTGTAGTTGATGTCCTCGATACTCAATGGATTGTGTCATCACTATTGCGGGCGCCGACACAAGCTCTAGGGGAAGGAGAAGTTATGGTGCTCTTTCTCTGCATTAACTCGTTTTGACGTGAGTGTATACTTAGATATTTAAATGTAAATTGGTCGGAATGAAAATACGTTTTTTTCTTAATAGCATTGATCCACCCTGAACTGAGCCCATCCTTACCTAAACATATTCTAACCCATATCTATTCTAACATTTTTCTTAGTTGATCCATATTGGCTTATACCCATCTTGACCCAATTGACTGACAACCAACCCAATCCAACCACTCATTTTGCCACCTCTAGTTGCAACTTAACCATTTCTCACACATGTACTATGACTTTTGATGTCACTTGGCACAGTTGTTATCATAGGCTTTGTTGTACGTGGTTTTTCATGTAACTTGAATAAGTACAACCGGCAAAATGATAATCTTCAAAAGAGGTCAATAATGTAGGGTTAATCTTGATGTGTTCAAATTCAGGTCAACAGGTACGGGTCAACATGGATCTTAATTTTAGTCGCATGTTTTTATTGTTTTAACAAAACATGGATAGATAGCAAGTAGTGGGTTGATAGGTTTCTTTTTCTTTAGATGGAAGGGGTTTTTTTTTATTTAATGTGTTGAGGATGAATGGAAGTGTGAGCAAGTTAAAGCACTAAACTTTTTGTTTGTGCATGTTTCTTGTGTGTTTGATTTGAGACTGAACCAAAAGATGAGTATTTTGATAAAGATATTTGATCAAATGATTATTTTCATGATTTTTCCCATATATAAACCAAGAAAAAGAGATCAAGAACATGTAAAAAGAAGGTTATTCAAGCCCACAACAAGTATATAACAATTTCTAAAGCAGGAACACAATATGTTACAATGTGCACAAGAACCAGCACAGAACTTTTATACATGGAGGCAGTAGCAGCCTCAACTTATTTGAATAAGTAGCAATCATCAAACCAATCCACACTGCATACCATACAACAGTTTAGAATACATATTCAAACAAGCCAACATTTCTAGACATCATGGACCATGGTTCATTCTGTAGTTGTGTCATGTGCCAATGGCTCAAGCCGGGATGGGCTCAGGGACCCTCCCAGATTCGCTTGCAGCCAAACTATCATAGTATTCGACTAGCACTTCCCAACCATCAGGGCACATGAATCCATCTGGCGGGTTTTCTCTGTTCTTTGCAAGTGTTCGCATCTGTATCATACAAACGAAATTAGATCTGAACATTACAAAAACAGAAGAATCTTTTCTAAAACTATTGTACTTTTTAATCTTTGATAAATTGAAGCATTCAATTTTGGTTTGTTACACTTGGATGTACATTTTACTTGCAAAAAGTCATAATATCCAAAATTATACATTATGTTGGATGTAACTCAATTTCAAATTAAAATTTATATTGTGGTGTAGAAAAAAAGCGAAACAGTATATTTAGAGTTATATTAAACATTACTAACTATTGGAAAAAAAAAACTAAATGATATCTCAAATGAAACTTGATAAACAGATAGAGAAAAAATATTATATTTTAAAAACTAGATGAGCTAAAAAAACTATGAGAGGGATCAGGGATAGCACTAGGCTTCATTGTTTCAACCCCACTAACTATACTTTTTAAAAACAAAAAAGAGTTGTAGTAGTTTTATAATTTTTCTAAAAACTATAATAGTTTTAATGAAATATTTATAAAAAATTCTATACAAGAGGGTGGGGTTGACTAATTTACTGTCTAGAAGTCAAGTCAGGTTATTATTTTTTATTTTCTTTAAAATTTCCAATGGCTTAAAAGAAAAGGGTCAATGGGGAGCAAACGGGTCAAAAGTCAGCTAAAGCGTGTATTTTTAAGTCAATTCTTGGTAAGTATACCTTTGTGCCTGAGATGAAGAGGAAGTCCTGAGGTCTAGATGGATCAAAGAATTCCATTTTCTGTTGTGTCTTGTCATATGCTGCCACCTGAAATAGCAATCTTTAACTCAAATAGCTTCATGGTGTTTGGATGCACGTTTAGAAACTGATTATATGATACTAAATAATCCAAACAAATAAAAATTGTAAAAGAATAAACTCTAGAGTATGGTGTTTGGACTCGGGATGTGTTTATGATAATAAGTTGTGATAGCTAAATAAATAGTCATGTTTGTGTTTGAATTTGATAGATTGCCTAATGATAAATTAACCCAAATAACCAGAATTAGTATCATTACTTTATCCAAACGACTCCTTAATAACTTGATGATGATATTATACACTAATTAGTACCTTGAATGGGAGAATGTTTAAGCGCTCAAGCCCAGGCGCCATGCTAAGTACTTTCTTGCCATGGTCAGCATTATATAAATCTCTTTTCTCAACTGGATGACTCATGCCGGCTGGATCACGACCCACTATGTAAAAGTTGGCACCAGCATTGATCCGAGCCTTGGCATGCCACTGCACCTCAGTGGGCCCTGCATAGAGCATTGGAGATGGAAATATGGCAACCACTGTGTTTTCTGGATCAAGAACACCATCTTCAAGTACCTATAATCATATTCATCAAAACAGTTTTATCAACTTTTTAAAAAGATTTGAGTAATTAATGTGTCAAATTTGAATAGGATAACTATATTATGTTGACCATAATCTAAACTTTAGTTAATCAAGGAATTCAGGAAGCTTTTGTGCATTTCGGTTAGAGGTGACGATTTAAACCTGTTATACTTATGAATGGGTCATTCAAGTCATGTGA
>BJCN01344116.1:1218-12262 GCA_018326445.1 Flaveria brownii
CGGGCCGTGTGGGCGGTCGTTTACGGGCCGTTTGTTTCTACACGGGCCGTGATTAAATGTAGTTGAGAGAATTAAATTTCGAACCCGTCACGGCCCGTAAGGCCCTTCACGGGCCGTGAAGAAAGTCAAAGGGCGTTCATATAACACCTGACAGGGTGTCTGATTAGTAATACCTTATGTTAATTCTATTTTGCCACCTAAAAAAGCAAACCTTCAAAAAGTTAACTCTATCCTAAATAAACCCTAGCTCCGTCGATCTCCGCCGTAGGAAGCCGCAGGTCCGTTGTGTCGACGGCAAAGATAAGCTCCGGCAGTACATAAACTCAAAAGTCAAAACAATGGCGAACCCTGCTGACGTGGATGCGTTGGATTTTGAGCCCGATGAAGATGATCTCATGGACGATGACGCTGCTGTTGATGTAGACGCATCGTCTCCTAGGGCTTCTTCTCACATCCCTAAGCTTAAATCCGCCATCACCGGTGGATCCTTCACCGATGCACCTAAGAAAACCAAAGGCCGTGGTTTCCGTGAAGAAACGGATGCCGGTCGTAACGTTCGTATGTCCGGTCGCTTTGATTCGCTTGATTCCGATGGAGGTCCCGGTCCTGAACGATGTAAGTTGTCTGTATTGTATATATATGTGCTTATTTGCGTTATTACGTTGTGTTTGTGTTTCAGTTTCAGTTGATTTGGTGCTTTTAGGTTAATGGTTGGATATCTGTTGGGGGTTGTGTGTGTTTACTGTTCATAGGCGTGTTGATTTTTATCATAGGTTTAATTGTTAGGGTTTTAAGGCCATTTTTGGAAAGTAATCGTGTTTGTGGTGATAGTTTTAAAGCGGTGTTGTTAATTTGTTATTGTGGAATTTTCATTGGGGATAGTGGATGTGATATGTCACACTCATATAGTCATATTGGCGCAAATAGTGAGAGGCTTCTGAAGATAACTATGATTCAGCAAAGAGCATGCTCACATTTGAAGGTGGAAGATGATACAATGACATCTCTAAGTAATTTAATAACGCTAAATTATTGTTCGTGATATTGCCAGTGTATTAGGGTAATAGGTGGCGGTGTAACTACAGAAGTGTTTTTGGATGCTACAGATTGATTTTTTTCATGTTAGGGGAAATAATGTGGAAAACATGTAATTCAATTAATTTCTTTCTAAGTGTACTCGAATTGTTTAGTTTGAAGTCAGTAGCCATGTCAAGCACCTTTCCGTATTTTATTGAATTTGTGTCTTGCAAGCGGCATAAATCTGTACCTCTAAGCTTCAATGAATATAGTTGATTTTTCACAGTCAAACTCTGTATTATGATTGTTATTGTTATTGACTTTGTTAACGAGTCGGGGGTCTCTTCGGAAGCGGTCTCTCTATCTTTCTAGATAGAGGAAAGACATGCCACCATATACCCCTCCCAGACCCCGCTCTCCAGCGGGATACACTGGGTATGTTTGTTTGTTTGTTTGTTTGTTTTCACAGTCAAACTCTCTTATCATATGATGACAACATTTTTCTAATTTCACTGACATGATGTTGTTTTTGACTTGCAAGAATACTCTTCTATGAATAGTATCAGTTTGTTCTTGTCACACTAGTACTGCCTTTGTGTAGGCTTTTTTATCTTTGTTTTATAGTTCTTATTTGTGCTATATCTTTTATTGGTAGCATGCTTAATATCGAGTCTACATGGCAAATTTACTAAACAGTACTACATAAATTGTAAAAGAAGAGCTTTTGTTTGTGATGAATCTTATAACAATATGAGTTTTTGCAGCAATTGAAGGGTGGATTATTCTGGTAACTGGGGTACATGAAGAAGCCCAAGAGGACGACCTACAAAATGCATTTGGGGAGTTTGGGGAGATTAAGAATTTACATCTGAATCTTGATCGCCGGACTGGTTTCGTTAAGGTAAAGTGATATTTTTATTGTTTTTTTTATATAGATGTATACTGATTATGAATAAGTAGCTTTACACAGTTCCCCTATAGTCAAAAGACATTGATTTTAGTTATGATGGGCTTACATGGCTGTGAAAGCCATAATGATATAATATAAAGCTGCTGCTGAACTAGTTAGTAAAATTTAAAATCAAGGAAGTTGGAAAAAGATAAACTAGAAGTCTAGAAGAGAGATCCATTTTATCTTAGTGTATATAAAATATTTTTGTAGGTCTCTTACAAGCCTGCTATTTGTTATTTAGCCCTTATGTCTTAGATTAGAAGTTTTTTCTAGTATTTTGAGAATTTGTTCTCAGCGTTTCGAGAAGTTTATTATATGCATTTGCTTTACTTGTATTACATCGCCTGGTTTTTTCAAGAAATATTTCTAGAATATAAAATATAATTATTCATTTATTTGTGTTTGTTTTTTTCGCCATTAGAATCCACAAGACCAAAAAACACAACCCAAGTAACCTATAATGTTGGGTCAATATGGGCCATATTGAAAAGTCTTGCTGGTTGAATTGGGAATCCTGTTAAATGCTGCATTAAATCAAACGGGTCCAAGTGGGTGATTTGGTTTTTTCGACAATTGACAATACCTAAAATCACAACGCAAGTAACCCATAATGTTGGGTCAATATGGGCCATTTGAAAAGTCTTGCTGGTTGAATTGGGAGTCCCGTTTAAAATTGCATTAAATCAAACGGGTCTAAGTGGGTGATTGGATTGAAGTGGTACACATACAAAAGTTATCAAATAGCATTATGAAATTTTGATTTTTTGGGTATAAATTTCAATATTTTTATTCAGTTCTATAATCTTTATAATTTAAGTTCAAATTTGTCCAGGAATAAAATATTAATTTGATTTTATACTTTTTGTAAATATGATTGTTGCTTGATATTCTGTTGTTTATAAAATCCAGCGAAAAAATGAATTAAATGGGTCAACCAGACCCATTTGATCCAGTTTTTATGATTCCCCATTTGGCCCATTAGCGAAGCCGGCCAATTTCCCACCTCTAGTTTAAACTGCATGTATTTTTGGAAGATGGCATTAAAAATTGCAATAAATGTTTGGAGGCTTAAGTTGTGATATCGATGTACTATTATCTTCTTCTGGTTCCACACTTCCACGTTGTTTTGTGTAAGTCAATTAGCGATGCCATTGGCCTGCGAGGCACGCCAGGATTGTACTTATAAATTATATTTCATTTTATGCAATATATGATGTAAAAGGTCTTCTATACAGGGGTATGCACTAATTGAATATGAAAACTTTGAGGAGGCAGAGAAAACTATAACTACAATGGATGGAGGTGAACTGCTGACTCAGACTGTCAATGTTGACTGGGCATTCAGCAAAGGTCCATTTAGAAGGAGAAATAACAGGAGAAGGTATGTTTTCTATAGTTCTTTCCAACATTCTGACCCTGTCAACTTTATGTTTTATTTTACTGCTGTGGATATGGAATATTCAAATGTGATTGCATTTATATGGATTCCAATCCAAGCACAGTAAACACAGCCTGCGTAACCAGTTTTGTGTCAGTCTTGGTCAATCTGGGCCACAAGAAAGTCACGGGTTGAAATGGCCACCAACTTAAATGATGCATGCAACGGTTCAAATGGGTTACAAACAGGTTCAAATGGGTTACAAACAGGTTCAAGTGGGTAGTGGGACTAAAGTAGTTGGGACTCTCAACTCCCACTTTGTACACAACATTACATCACACTTGTGGTTGAAATGATTGCCCACTTAAATGATGCATGAAATCCAACGGTCCAAATGGGTTACAAACAGGTTCAAGTGGTGGTTTGACTGAAGTAGTTGGGAGTTGGTACTCTCTAACTCCCATTTATATATGCATCCCACTTGTGGATTGAAACGGGCACCCACTTAAGTCATACATGTAATCAATGGGTTAGATGAGTAACCAATCGTTTCAGAGCAAAAGTGCTGAGGTCTCGGGTTTGAGTCTCGCTCAGAGTAAAAATGGTTTGGGTTGAGCAAGGGAATTTTCCTTGTTGTGGGTTTTCTCTTAAAGGGTGTTGGGGGTGTGGTCCCGATTGAGAAACGGATAAATGGACCCGATTAAGATCACACATATCTAAAAGCTATTACATTATAGTTTCTTTTTTCCTGTTGCTTCTTAAACCTTAAGTTTAAATTTTTCCATAGAATTTACCAATTTTAGTATATTACTATATTCTTTTATGATAATGATAATTTTGACCCTCATAATTGTCCATCAAATCATATTTAAAATTTATTTATACATTTTAGCAGCTAATAAGTTTTATAACTACATTGTCTTTGTGCCTGATCGCCTCGTGGACACAGGTCAAGAAGTCCGAGAAAGAGATATTGAGTTGGTGTACTTCAAAGCAATCTTTGTGCAGGATTTGTTTATGTTTTATTCATAGATTGAATGGAGTAAGTTTAACTTGTCTAATTTGTCTTCAGTCTCATTTGACAGACTGTTGTGTATTTGAAAGATTTATTTCTCAAAGGGTGTGAAGACACTGCATCCTTCTACGCCTTGTAACCAAGTTTGATATTTTTACAATTTGCATCAAGATTATTAGAGGTTGAATGCTTTTGCGGTGTGATTTAATATCCTAATTTCTTATGCGATCAAGTCATGTTACATTGTATTCTAGAAAAGTTAAAATTAATCAACCCTAGAAAGTAAGCACCCATTATAGAGTTCATATTGCTGAGTTTTGAGCGGGTGGGACCTAATACACATGAGTTCTTTTGTGTAATTCTTTTAATAGATGCTGATTCCATACGCTTTGTTCATGTGCTTATAGATAATAGCAAACGGACATCCAACTAGAATGTCACATACATCGCTGCCACAAAATATAACTACAATATCAACTATATTGCTGCAGACGCTACGACAACCATCACCTCTACCACTGCTGCCATGTGATGCTACCTGCTCTTCCCTGGCGCCATACAACAAAAATATAGTGTGTGCTGCCTGAACAAATTCGTACTATTTGAGTGTAATAAGACGGTTACAACATCATACTAGCGTAATACTTTTTAAGATAGAAGAATACCTGTAATACTTGATAATTTGAGGGTAGTAAGATGGTTGTAACATTGTAAGAACTTATATTGTCATACATCAAAACTACTGCAATCTATCAATTAATACAACTCAAGTAATTTGCTAAAATATTCACAAATGCAGAATTCCAGCCCCAAAATTTCACATGTATGTTATACACCAATCGATGTGTTTGTCCTTTCATCTATAAAAGAAAGAGCCTGTTCATCTTCTCCATCCTCCTCATCATCGTCATCATCATAATCCTCATCATCATCATCAAAATGAATATTTTCATTAATAACCGCGTGCTGATCGTTAAACTGATTGGTTTGTCCAACTAATTCATTAGCTTCCGCCTTTTCTTCAACTGTATTAGCCAATGATAAAAGAATATTCTTCGCTTTCTGGTCAGGAACAACCCCAGAAGATTCCATCTCTTTGAACCAAATCACAGCATCCCCAAAATCCTTGTTCTTCCCATACGCGTCCATGATCGTAGTGTAAATAGTTTGATTGGACTTGATACCTTGCAATTGCATTTCCTCGTATTTCTGCATCATCGTTTCAAGATCATTTACTTTGGCATAACCTTTGATTAAAGTTCCATATGTAACAACGTTAGGTTCGAGCCCGTCTTGTTTTATTCTTTTAAAGAATTTCTCAGCTCCTTCCATGTCAGATGCATTCACATACGATGATAACATTGTTGTGTATGAACACAGATCAGGGGTACATCTGTAAAAAATGCAAGTACTTTCAGTAAAGTTTCCGCTTTCAATATGCGAAATGAATATAAAAGAATGCATCTAGGATCCAAGAATTAGAGGTAGAAAGCTGATCGGGTTGATCCGGTTGGGTAACATGTTATGGTTTGAAGGGGGCGAGATTTAAAATTGGTTGGGTTGGTTGACCTGAAAACAAACTTTGTCGATTTTTTATATAAATAATAATGTGTTAACTATGATTATGAAAACAATGCCAATAATCATCTAAAATTTAGAATATGAACTATTTTGGATGTTGTATGAATTATAACTAGACTTTGGGTAATTTTTAAACTGTTTAACCCATTTGAGAGAGAATACAACCAACATTAACCCATTTGAGAAAAAGCGAGTCGGGATTGCCATGCTTGGCAAGAGCTAGGGACAGTTTAATTCAGCAAAATTTAGACAGATCTAGCAAGTAATCAAAGTAAAAGTTCCCACTAAACGGCAAGATAATTTTTTTGAATTGCAAGTTGAGCTCAGGAGTGTGATTTCTTTATGTCAAGAAAATTTACCTGTCCCTCCGCATGCTCTTAAAGACAATCTTTGCCTGCTCCACCATTCCAGATATTGCAAATGCATCAAGCAAGATGTTATACGCTTTTTGTGTTGGCCTATAAAGCAGAGGCAAATATAGCACATAATAAAAAGAACTTGGCTTATGTTCATAAATACAATGCTTGTTGCGATCAATAAAAATTCAAGTGATTACACAATGCTGAACTAAAAAATATGGCATATTTGGCCACTGTTTACAGGTGGCAATTTCTACCCATTCATTGATTTTGGATTGTGTATTACCTAAAATGGGTCAAGTGTGTTGAATAAAATTTTTTTACCCAGCTTAAACAAGAACGGGTCAAATTATATTAACGTCCCCAAAAGTTTATTGTTAATGAACACAAGCACCCACTCTTTTATATAAAGGTTTAGATTATTCTTGTAATAATATTGCTTTTGCAATCATACGAAATGCATATACAACTTATTCATAGAAAGGGGTTAAAAAGAGTTTGTGCTGGTCAATGCAACATGACCCTGTGTGGTTCGGTTGATTGGTTCATACCAAAAAAACAAGCCCTTATCAATCAGCCCAACCCAACTATCTTGCCACCTCTACCACAATTTAACTATGAAAACACACCTCACACCAGCATCCAACATCTCTTCAAAAACAGCTAAAGCCTCTTCTTCCCTTCGAGCTTTCCCATAAGCACTAATTAGTAGAGCATAGCTCACAACATCAGGCTTCACTTTAGCTCTTTGCATCTACATAAAAATTAAAATTACAAAATGTTATAAATATAAATACATCCAAAAATACATATAATTTTGTTTTAGCATACCTGATCATAGATTTTAGCAACCTCTTTATAATTAGTTTCAAATGACATCAAACTATTATAAGTTACTGAGGTTTGCTGAAGTCCTCTATCATTCATCATCGAAAATAACTTCCGGGCCTTATCGGTCTTCCCTGCTTTTTTGTACATATAAATCATCATATGAAACATTTGCTGGTCAGGACTTAAAGATGACACCTCATCACTCAAAATTGTTTCAAATATTTCTTCAGCTTCTTCGTATTTGTCTGCCTGCAATATCGATAAATCCCATCAATGTGTTTCAAGATTTAAATATTCAATCATACAAATAACAACAAAATAGAAGTATAACTATTACCTCAACAAATATTTTAAGAATTATTTGATATGTTACAGCAGACGGTTCGGGTCCTGATGATTGCATTCTTCTGAATATTGCTTCTGCCTTGTTGTGCTGACCACCTTTTCCATATGCTTCCATTAGAGCAGTATGAGATATAACACTCGGTGGATAACCCTTTTTGTTTAGATAACTAAAAACCCTTTCTGCTTTATTAAAATCCCCTTGTTTTCCAAAAGCAGTAATCAGCATCAAAGCATCCATCTCATTAAAATTCCACCAATGCTGAGTTCTAAGCCACTCAAGAATCTACATGAGAGTAAGAACATTCAACCTAATAATTAAGCCAATCATCCCATTTACTTATGAATGGTCGCAGTGGGTTGTGTTTTATCACTAACGGGTCAAATGGGTAAAATCAAAGAAAATAGAATGAAAGAAAATGGGTCAAATCGGATAAAAGCCGCGCAAAGTGTAATAATGATGCAAAAAACATTCAGTCATTTTATTAACAAAATTATATTATTGAAATGATATATTGTTTAGTTTTCATATTTGACATGCTAGTTATTCATAAAAATAAAAAAAATGGACATGAATGTTTTGGGTCAATCCAACCCGTACCAAAAAGCTAACCATTTGACCTGAACCTTTTGTTGAATGTTATCCAACCTGTCCATAACCTATGAGAAAAAGTCAAAAGTGAACCTCTTGACTGCATTTTAGGAGCATAATGCAATACATCTAATGAGCACTATACCTCTGCAACAATGTTCCATTTCTTTTGCTGCTTAAATCTAACTAACGTTCCCAAAACTAGGTCTTTGGGCAGAGGTTGGTTCTTAGTTCTTCGTGTTCTGAGCACAGAAACCGCAGACCCCACCTCATCAATTTCACTCATCATCTTCCTCCAGTTCTTTTGATCTGCCTCGTCAGCTTCATCCTTAAAAACCTCAACTTTTTTCCTTTTCTGCATAAACTTTCTCGGTGCCAGCATACCCTGACATATCACTTTTGCTTGTTTTTGCCTATTGAAGTTGACATCAAAGCGATATACGCCACGGATCTGCTCACTGGAGTATAAACGTGTATTAACATACACTGTATCAACCCTTGATCAAAATAAAAAAAACATTACATTTTTCTTTATTATCTTAATATGGACATTGATGCTTTTCTTCTTCAAGATCACAAACTCCAGCATCTAGAGAGCTCCACGGTATAATGAACCATGATTCCAACAAAAATTTAGCATAGTGATGCATCACCTTTACTCTAATTCAAACCCATCACAAAGATTCTCTACTCTTACAACAGCAAAAAGTCACAATTTATGTTTCTCAAAAGGTTAACATTTCCATCAGTTTTAAAGTTGAAAAATGGAACTACTCGATTACAAAAGCCAGCTTGTATCTCATTAATTTCTCAATGAAGATGTTGCCAATCCTAATTTTATCTTATTCATCAAAACACAGATATCCATTACAATAACTCACCATAATTAGGGCTTTTCCGCCAGTAAATCAGAGAAATACAAACCAATTATGAGTTTTCAAAGCACCTAATCACATACCTACACTACATCCTTTATGTTAACATTAGATAACTCCATGATTAAACTGAAGAATGACTCGATTTTAACCATAAACATGAAATGAGACAATTGAACGCGTAAGTAAGAACAAGTAGAAATAAAGCTAAATCTGAAGAAGATTGAATGAATATTACTGACTTGAAGTGCGAAATTGACGGATGACGTCGGCGAGGAATAGAGAGAGTGTGCGGGAGCGAAGCTGCCATTGCTCCGGCGGAAGTCAACGGTTAGCTGCGGGCTGCGGCGACGGTGGTTGTGGCCGGCGGAGACACGTTCTCGCCGTGGGATGATTAAATTGAGAGGTTTTATGGAGGAAGAAGATAGGATTATCTCAGAGATCTTCAGGTACAGGGTTTTTGTTTTTGGACAGGGGTTATCAGTTATCACTAATCACTAATATCACTAATGGAAAATAAAAGAAAAACCATTTAAAATAAACATTCACTTTTCAACTTTTGGTTGCTCTCCTTGACTCGCAACCAATTAAAACAAAGCTTAAATACCGCTGGCCGGTTATACGTGTCAACTCTTTATAACTTTCTAATTTTGTTGGGATATGATTGGACAGGCCAGTCCAACCGGGGGATCGGTTAGGTGGCTGATCCGGTTCGCATCGAATCGTTTTGGGCTGGTAGAACCGGTAAAACGGACAAGTTCGAACCGGATTTTTTTTAATGGGTAAAAATGAGGTGTTGAACAATAAATTAGTATGTTGGATATACAAATATAGTTAAGTTTTATATATAACTATAAAATACATATATAAATCATATATAAATTACATATATTTAATTATATATATAACTATATACATAATAATGACGTCATCCGGTTCTTAAATCCGGTCCGACCACCAAACTAGTAAGGCGTCCGGTTCAACGTTCGATCCGGTTCTGAAAACATTGCTTTCGATAACTTAGAGTCGCATCCACTCAGCTAACATAGAGTTGGCTTTATCCTAAGTCGACGATTGTAGAGCATGCGGCTTGAAGAATTGATAGACATCTTCTTTCTTGAGCAGACCCAAAAGCAAAGGATATATGCGTGAGACCAACTTAAAATCAATTAGGAATTAACATGTGTAACAAACCAACTAACACAGAGCCGACATATTGTGTCTTTGGCTAACACAAAGCCACCCGGGTAACACAAAGCCACCCGGCTAACGCAAAGCCACCCGGCTAACGCAAAGCCACCCGGCTAACGCAAAGCCACCCGGCTAACACAAAGCCACCCGGCTAACACAAAGCAAATGTCTTTATAAATTTTTATTTTACGCTTTAAATAACTAATTTGTTACATATTGTAAGCCCTAATCTTTTATATTTCTACAACTCTTTTGATTATCATTTATAATATAATTTAAAATATAATAGAAAGTTTAATAAACAAGAAGTCATATTAACTAGAAATTAAAACTCCATAAATTACAATTACGCAAATTAAAGATGATAATTTTTATCTACAAAAAGTGCGTTGTATTGTCTATAACTATTATAAATGTTTTGATTGATTTTATTTGAGGAGGTTAAGTACTTTAATTTAAAAATAAAGAGAACAAATACTGATTTGTAGCCACTTTGCAACATCAATATAAGAGTTTATGTATGTGTTTTTCTGAAAAGTAAGTGACTGAAAGTACCCTTCATTGTATTCAAGTGCGTGAACATTGTATTTCTAGGCCCATCATAGTGGACCACTATTCACTAGGGCTGTTCAAACCGCTCGACGCTCGACGCTCACTCGGAATTTGCTCGAAAAATGCTCGCTCGAATTTTTGCTCGGTTGTAAACCAGCCGATTGGCTCGGACCGGCTTGTAAACGAGCCAAGCACGAGCAAAGGTCCGCTCGGTTCGGATCGAATTAATCTGTATATATAGTTTATACGTAGTGCTCTAGTAGATTTGACCCATTATATACAAATATAAAATTATATTTATGCATATTTGATCAATCAACCTAATAAAGAATTTTACACTTAATATAAAAGTGAAATCC
>BJCN01344124.1:0-11064 GCA_018326445.1 Flaveria brownii
GTTTTACATGATTTATAGTGATTTGGTTGAGACGAATTGGGAAGTTAAAGGCACCACTTCTCTTTTCTTGCTGGTGAATGTTCTATTTATAAATATGGATTATCATGTTGTTTTTCAGAAAATATATGAAATAGGGTTGATAACTTGATCATGTGTTAAGAACATGGAATTGGATAATCATTGTAGACCAGGGGTGTTCACGGTCTGATTCGGTTTGTTTTGATCTTGTTGGTAATATTTGTAGTTAGTTATTTAACGGTCTTTGTTTGTTAGGGCTGTTAGTTTGTTAGTCTTTAGTTAGTTAGTTTCATGGTTATATATATTGTATCTTCTTCATTCAATAAGATCATCAGAGAATTTTCTCCTTCTCGTTCGTTCAAATCAAGATGGTATCAGAGCAAAATTGCTCTCGATTCTGCGATTGAATCTTCATTTCTTCTTTCGTTTTCGTTCCTATTCTGTTTTGTTTGTCTTGTTCTTATGGCGAATTCTCAATTGATTCCTTCAATGGATGCTTCGAATCCTTTGTTTCTTCATCCCTTTGATCATCCAGGGATGATTCTTGTTTCCAAACAGTTCAATGGTACTGGATTTGGATCTTGGAAAAGAGCGATGTCTATTGCGTTATCTGCGAAGAACAAATTCAGATTTGTTGATGGATCTGTCACAAAATCGACAAATCCGAATCTATGGAGTCGTTGTAACGACATGGTAATTTCATGGATTATTAACACTTTGTCGAGAGAGATTGGAGAGAGTGTTTTGTATGTCAAAACAGCTACTCAATTGTGGAAGGAATTGAACGATAGGTTTGGGCAAATTAATGGTGCAAAATACTACCAGTTGCAGAAAAGTATTTGTGAAATTTCACAAGGTAGTAGTGACATTGCTACCTATTTCACAAAGATCAAAAGTATTTGGGATGAACTTAGTTCATTATCGGAGGTTCCAGCTTGTTCTTGTGGTGCTTATGCAGCAATTGCTAAGAAAGAAGAAGAACAAAAGTTGATTCAATTTCTTATGGGCCTAAATTTTAGTTATGATAATGTTAGGGCAAACATTCTAATCATGCAGCCTCTTCCTTCAATAAACAAGGCTTATTCTCTTTTAGTTCAAGATGAAAACCAAAAGGAGATTCATGTTGTTAATCCAGTTCTTTCTGAAGTATCATCAATGAATGTTCAGACTAGAAGTGATTCCAAGAAGCCTGTTTGTAGTCATTGCAAGAAACCTGGTCATTCTGTCAATAAATGCTATAGGTTGATTGGTTTCCCTAAAGATTTCAAGTTTAATAAACCAAAATATGTTGTTGCTAACGCTTGTGCTACTGAATCATCTGTTCATACTATGAGTTCTGGTTCCTGTCTTACTCCAGAGCAGTGTGAACAACTAATTCAATTCCTTCATAACACTCAGATCAAAACCTCCTCTCAATCTCATACTCAAGATGAAGAACCTGTCAATGAAATCAAATATGCCAATTTCGCAGGTATAATGGCATGTAATTCTGTTTCTAATCCAAAATCCACATGGATCATAGACACAGGTGCTAATGATCACATGTGTTATGATCCTAGATTACTCACTAATATCAAAACTCTTTCTAAAGCCATTTCCATTTTTCTTCCTAATGGTAATGTTTTAAAAGCTACACAAGCTGGCACAATGAACTTGATTCCTAATCTTACTCTTAAACATGTTCTTTTGGTTCCAAAGTTCAATAATAATTTGTTATCCATAGCAAGATTATGTATTGATACCAATGGACTTGTTTTCTTTTCTAACAAAGCTTGTATGTTGCAGGCCCCTTCTCTGAAGAGGCCAGTGGTTCTTGGTAAATTGCTTGACCGACTATATCTCCTCAACACTAATGAGATAGTTTCACATTCGTGTTGTTTCTAATTCTAGAATAAAGCAATCCTATTGTAATGCTAGTGTTAGTGGCAGCACATGGCATAACAGACTTGGTCATTTACCTTTGTACAAGTTAAAAAAGTTGTCTGTATTTTCATTTTCTAAAGATGATAACCTTGATTGTTGTGAAATTTGTCCTTTAGCCAGACAACATAGGCTTCCTTTCCCTACTAGCAGTACTGAAACATCTCATCCTTTTGATCTTGTTCATGTGGATGTGTGGGGTCCATACAATACACCTACACATAATGGTTTTCGCTATTTTTTGACCATTGTAGATGAATTTACTAGGGTTACTTGGACTCATCTTCTTTCTACTAAAAGCAATGCCTTTGATGTCTTACAAAGTTTCATTCATATGATTGAAACACAATTTCAAGCAAAGATTAAATGCTTGAGAACTGATAATGCTTTTGAGTTAGGTTCTTCTGCTACTCATACTCAATATCTCCTTTCAAAAGGCATCACACATCAAACTTCTTGTGTGGCCACTCCACAACAAAATGGAATCGTAGAAAGAAAACATAAACATTTGTTAGAAACTGCTAGAGCACTTCTTTTTCAATCCAAGTTACCAATTAAATTTTGGGGAGAATGTCTTTTAACTGCCACTCATCATATAAATTTGTTTCCCATTCATATTCTTGATGATAAATCACCTTATGAGGTTCTGTTTGGCAAAGCCCCTTCTTACAATCATCTCAAAGCCTTTGGATGCTTGTGTTATGCTTCCACATTAAAACAAGGTAGAGACAAGTTTCAACCTAGAGCCATCCCTTGTGTGTTCATTGGTTATCCAATGGGTAAGAAAGGATACAAATTATATGATTTCACGAATCATAAAATTCTGATCTCAAGAGATGTTATATTTTTTGAAACTTTATTTCCATCCATTCCTACTTCTTCTTCTGTTTTGTTTCCCATCATTGATGTTCCTTTTGATTTTCTTGACCCCATTCTTCATTCTTCTCATAATTCTTCTTCCTCTACTTCAATCCCTTCTTCTGTTTCTGTTCATCCCTCTTCTAGTTCAATTTCTTCTTCAAATGTTCCTCTCTCCTATTTCTTCCCAACCTTTGCGAAAATCATCTAGACATTCCAAACCACCTTCATATCTTGATGATTATCAATACAATTCTGCAACATCTTGTCCCCATACTCTTACTGATATTTCTTCAGTAAACCATGTTCACTCTTCTCATGTTTCATCTTCCAACAACACCTTATTTCAGAATTTGAATGAAATTGTGGAGCCCTCATCTTATCAAGAGGCAGTCCTTTCTCCCGAATGGCAGGCTGCTATGCAATTGGAACTTGATGCTTTACATGCTAATCATACTTGGCTTGTTACTTCTTTACCTAAAGGTAAGAAGCCAATCAAATGCAAGTGGGTCTATAAGGTCAAATTCAAAGCTAATGGAACTGTTGAGAGATTTAAAGCATGGCTAGTTGTTCGGGGAGATACTCAAAAAGCGGGCATTGACTACACTGAGACTTTTTCTCCAGTGGTCAAGATGACAACAATTAGAAGTCTAATTGCTGTAGCTACTAAAAAGCATTGGCCTTTACATCAATTGGATGTAAACAATGCTTTTCTTCACGGTGATCTTGATGAGGACATTTATATGTGTCCCCCTCCTGGCATGTTTTTGAATGATTCTTCTCAAGTTTTAAAGCTACAAAAATCCCTTTATGGTCTTAAACAGGCATCCAGACAATGGTATGGAAAGCTGTCTGATGCTTTGAAATGCAGAGGTTATGTTCGTTCTCACAATGATCACTCTCTTTTCTCTAAGTACATGGGTACTTCCATTGTCCATATTGCAGTGTATGTTGATGATATACTTTTAACATGAAATGACTCCCAGGAAATGGATGCTCTAAAATCTTTTTTGGACAATACTTTTAAGATCAAGGATTTAGGTTCTCTTAATTATTTTTTGGGTATTGAGGTTTTAAAAGTTCCAAATGGTACAATCATGACACAACGTAAATTTGCCAAAGATCTTATACAAGAATTTAGTGAGTTCAATACTGGCCTCCCTACATCTTGTCCTCTTCCTGCAAATTTGCAACTTAAATCTGATCTCAGTCTTTTATTCGATGACCCTTTGAAATATAGGCGGTTAGTTGGCAAGTTAAACTACTTGACTCACACAAGACCGGATCTTTCATTTGCTGTCCAATTCCTTAGTCAGTTTATGCAAACTCCTCATCTCCCTTATTGGGAAGCTGCTTTACATGCTCTTGTTTATGTCAAAGGCTCCTATGATCAAGGGTTATTCTTTAATGATTCACAAGATTCTACTTTAGAAGCTTTTTATGATTCAGATTGGGCATCCTGTCCTAATACCAGACATTCGGTATCTGGTTATTTCATTTTATTTGGCGGTAGTCCTATTTCTTGGAAATCAAAGAAGCAGTCCACGGTTTCTTTAAGTTCTGCACAAGCCGAGTATAGGTCTATGCGCAGGGTTACAGCTGAGCTTACTTGGTTAACTAGACTATTGAATGATTTTTCGGTGACCTCCATTACTCCAATTCCTTTAAAATGTGATAGTCAAGCTGCTATTCACATTGCTAAAAATCCCGTTTACCATGAACGAACGAAACATATTGATTTAGATTGTCATTTTGTTCGGGAAAAATTACAAGCGGGTCTAATCAGTTTATCTCACATTTCTACAAAGGAGCAGCCGGCTGATATATTCACAAAGAGTCTTCCTAGTCCTCAACATCATGCTTTACTTTCCAAGTTGGGGTTGTCATACCCTCCAACTTGAGGGGGTGTTAGTAATATTTGGAGTTAGTTATTTAACGGTTTCTTTGTTTGTTAGAAGTTGTTAGTTTTCCGTTAGTTAGCTAGTTATATATATTGTGTCTTCTTCCTTTAATGAAATCATCAGAGAATTTTCATACTCGTTTGTTCAAATCAAGAGTCTTTCCATCCAGAACAAGATGTTACGTAATAAGAAAGCATAAATTTTTATGAGGTAGTAAAGCAAAATTTAAGTAATATAGCACCCTATGTGGCTGGTGTATAAAAGAGAGAAGAGTATAAAGCAAAATAAAATTGGAAGAAAAATAAGGATGAGGGGTTGTTTGTTTGCGTCTGAATGACCCCAGTCGAGCAGACATGTATGTCTGACCGAGTCAGACATGGTTGTTTGGTTAGGGTACCTCTCGTTGAAAAAGAGCTCCGAATCATCACTTACTGAGTCAGATTTGAGATGGAGTCTGACTGACTCCCGTCACCTCCTCCCCCATCGAACTCACATGAAGATCGAGCCTGAACCAGTGACGGTTGAGAAGACGATGGTTACCGGAGGTCGGGATAGGGTGGTTCGCGACGGCGGGGTAGGGTTCACGGTGGTTCGCGACGGCGATAGTGGAGCAAAACGTCGGATCTACGACAGTTGATTACTGATGGGGCGGCGGTGGGAGGGGGGTATGGAGTTGGTGCTGGTGGTTGAGAAGACGATGGTTGCCAGAGGCCGGGATTGCTTCTGCCATGAGTTGGTGCTGGTGGTTGAGAAGACAAGGTGTTTGTATGTTGTTTGGATGTGGGAAGTTATTTTTGTGAGTAGGGTGGTAGGGTGGATTGTGTGGATTTTAATTTTTCTTTATACTACCAAACACAATTATTAGTTCAGACCTCTTATTTTTTCAGACATCTTACTGGTTCAGACCTCTTACTCATTCAGTACTTATTTAATCAAATGTTGTCAAACAGCCTTGAAAAATTCGCCATCGATGTTTATCTTGTTACTTAGAAATTATTGCATCTTATTGTGTGTATTTTGTAAAGACATGTGAACAATATAAATTTCTATCAAAAGGCATGTATACACATTATGTGTATTTTATTACTTTTTTGTTGGAAGCAAACAGATAATTGAGTTAACAAAGGCAACTCAAGATTAACACATAATTAAACTTGATTATTGATTTCATATATGTTGATCAAATCTTCGATTACATGCAATCTTTATATATAATAAAAGAAAAAGGTTTTAACACTTGTTATCATATTAAACATCATTTGACTCATGTCAAATTCTTAAACAAATATTGACACTTGTCATCATATTAAACACTTATTTAAACTTTAAAAATTTCTCTTAATTTGTTTCCCTAAAATAAAAAGTTTATAAAGTTTGAATTAATATCATTTTTATTTTATATTCAAATTAATATTAAATGGAAACCATTATTTGTATTCTTCATAATTTATTTTGAGAAAATAAAAAGCCATTTTGTAATATATGTACAATGATTTTAAACTAAAATTATGGTAAACAGAATCTAAATTTTCAAACATAATGTTAAGAGATTAGTTTTTCATAATTTAATTTTATATACAATCACAATACAACTTAAGTTGGTATGTTTCTTCATATTTGCAGCTAAGTTTGTTATAACATTTTATTAATTTTATGTTTGAATAAATTATTGCCTTTTAAGTTATATCTTGTCACATGGCACACTCTCAAGAAATTATTGTCACGTGTCATTCATATAGCGAAAAGTTGTCTTAATAAAAAATTTGCATCTCTTAAATTTCGCATCCTTATATATTATTCTTATATATTATTCTTATATATTAGAATATTATTAATATTAGTTCTTAATTTCTAATTGTAAATATTCGTTATTTTAGTTTTTCATTCCGTGTAACACACGGGACGTTAGGCTAGTCATATATATACAAAGTGAACTAGTGCGTCCTAAACAACACATCATTTAGTGAACGCTAACATGCTCAATTAATTAACCTAATAACAACTTAAAACCCTTCGTATTTACAATATGACTAGAAGGGTGCCCGCGCAATACAGCGGGACGATATTTTACATTTGACACGTGCATTTAATATTTTGTTATTTTTATAGTAGTTTTACAAAAGTTTATTATATTTTTTCTAAGTTAAAATTTAAAACATCAAATAAATTAGTTCTGCATGACGACTTGTATATACGCATTAACTTATTGTACCTCATAAAATACAAATCGTTTCAGCAAAAAGTTTACACTAAAATATTTAAAAATAAAAACAGGTTAAGTTGTAGTCTCAAAATGTTTTTTAATATGATAGATTAAAAGATAGAGCTGAAAATCTCAAAACATGTTAAGTTTTTATGTATGGGTAGATAATATAAAATATTATGCAAATATTAGTAAGCGTAAGGTTATTATGTAACTAATTATAAGGGATAATGTGTAAATAATGTTATAAATATTATTTTACCCTTAAAGTGGTTGTATCATATGCATTGAATATAGTAAGTGTTCTAAATTTTATGGTATCTTAAAATACCACTCTCATATGTTTTATATATAGTATAGATATTTGTTCTATAAATATAGTTTACACTAATACCCTTATACTTTATATACTTATAATTTAGTTTATCTTCTAATGCGTCCATTCCTTGCCATAGGCAATTTCTCAATGGATAAGAATCCGTTGATATTATTTGCAGGAGTGAGTTTTGAAATCATCAATATGGGGGTGGCCGCCTGTGTTCACATATGCATTAGCGTAACGGGTATAATATCAGTTATAGCATAGTTATTGGTCACATACACATTAGATTACAAGTAATAAATCCAAGTCAAAGGGGTGTAATTTCTTATAAGTCTAGGTTGTCAATAAGTACACATTTTTGCAGATGTTGTAGTCAACTATGTTGTCTTAACTAAAATAACATCCCAAAGATCCATCTGATTATTAATTATAGTAGGCTGTCTTATTTGTAATTTATTTTTTTATTCGGTAACATTTCACCTTATTATTTCAAAACAGATGTATCTTGTATTTTTGGACAAACAAACTAATCATGCCAAAATGGAGAATAATAAAATATGTCACATCTTTAAGTATGATTCATATACGGCCTAATTTTTTTTAACACTAGACAACTTCGAATCTAATGATCTATCGGAACTGGTTACCCTGGATCTAGGCGTCAGTCGTAAGTCATATCCTTTAGATGCGCGGGAACCGGATTGAATCCGTAAACCCTCGCCCCCCATCAGGATCGAACCCGGGATGAAACCCTGAGCCAAACTCTCACCTGGATGCCACAAAAATTAAATGGGGAGGGTGAGATTTGAACCTGGGTCACTTAGTACACTAGGTCAACCCATTAACCACTCCACCACTTACATCATTGACGTATACGGCCTAATTAACCACATTTTATAAAACATACCGTACACCTACAATTGCTTAAAATAGTGCAACACTTCAATATCTCTAATCAATTAACCCAATCTAAGCAATAGTCATCCTCCATTAATTATCCACTGATTTACGATAAAAACAACTTAGCCATCTAGTAACCGGACAATTCTACATTACACTCAAGAAAACATAGTATCTGAATTTTAAATTAGTCATGTATGCACATAATATGGCCCCATAATCCACATTAGAAACTAAGTAGGATATTTTTTTTATTAAAAGGTTGTTTGATAGCCTCTTAATAATTTCATTAATATGTTATATCTGAATCGGTTTAAGGTAGCGTTTGATTCACTTAAAAGTCATCTCTTAATGGTCAAGTAGCTTCTTATGAGTGGAAACTTCCTTAATAATTTAGATGTTAACTCTTATTCAGTCATGCGTCTTAAGGGCTCCGCATAATATTACCAAACAACCTTTAAGATTAATGTTAATATAATTAAACATATGTATCCTCGAGAGGACATACTGATAGTAAGTAGTGTACTCTTCAACTAAAAAGGTTATTGGTTCTAGTCCTGCATGGTGTAAGCGATAGTGATTTTATTTTAAAAAAAATCTTATTTGAAAAATAAATAAATATATGTTAAAATATTGGGTAGTAATTTACTAACATATATTATTACGATACTAGTTAGCATAACATCAACAATATCCATAGATAACATATATGATATTGTATACATCGTCCGGAAACAACCACTAGAGTAGCAATATATTATGTTTTGTAAGGACAAAAGGTGTAAGATTCTTGATACTTTGTAACATATGGTTCTAGAGATGCTTGTATGATATGAATTAAAAATATTTATAGAGCTTGACTACTGGATGTATTTTTTTAGAGAACTATTTATATGAATGTTGGGTTTGAATTCGCACTCAAATCCTAGAGTTTCTATTCAAAATCTTAGCTCTTGCCCTCACAACTAGTATCGATTTTGCAAGCTATTACTATTCACTGATTAATTATGGGTGTATACAAATTTCCCAAAATCATGCATAAGCCAACTATAGGGATATACATATCATCTTCAGCAATCATTGATGTACCGAAAGGCCATTTAGTTGTGTATGTTGGTGAAAACAATACGAAGAGATTTATAGTCCCGCTATGATATCTTAAACATCCTTTGTTTCAATTCTTGTTGACACTAGCAGAAGAAGAGTTCGGATATACTCATCCAAAGGGAGGAATCACGCTTCCATGCAAAGAAGAGACATTCTTTAAACTCATTGAAAAAATACAATTAACATGATTGTGGTCCTAAAAATCAATTTGTTAGAAGCATTTTCTTTATTTTCTTCATACTAGCTATACCTAGGCTTATCAACAATGAAAAAACGAGTTCATGTAAATAGTATAATCAGTCGTTCTAAGTTTCAAATATTATACCATCTATCTTGTTTTTGCTATCTTAAATTTCCCCTGCATACATCCAGTTTGTGTGTTACTTCAAATGAAACAAGATGTTGCACATATGTTGACTATTAAATTCATAAATTGTATTCCCGTCTAGCACCTAAAACATGATGTTGAATTTTATTGTGAGTTATTTTGTAAGTCGAAAAACATCTTAACAATATAATTTTCTATCAAAAGAGCATGTACACACGTCATGTATATTTTGTTACTACGGTTTCTCGTCATAAACATTTTCTCAATAGAAAAAAATATGTTGATTTATATACTGGAGTGAACTTCGAATGATCAGTTTAGAGTGGTTGATCGAGTGTGGTAGAGAGAGAAAATATTTTTTATAAACTTCAAAACTAAATTTCTTGCTTACATGCATATAAAAAAAATAAAAGGGCCACAAAACATAGCGCGCCAATATCTGGGCTAAACATAAAGTCCAACAAAATTTAAAAATAAGAAGTCGTTTTCCATCAGACGGTTGTTCCCGGAAACCAGGTTCAATAGCCGGATAGAGTAAGAAAACAACTAAATAGAAATGAGTACTTGCTACGGGTGAAGGAGTAAAGAGTTTCAAGAAAAAATCTCCTTAATGCGACTGCGGGAAGGTTGTTCAAAAAGTAAAATAACTCATAAAATAAGTCGTTTTTGAGTCGAAATAATAACCTAAACCGGAAACTTCTAGCCCAAATTATTATCATTTTAGCGAATCCCATTTTAAACAAGCGATCTTGGGTCTAAAAAATAGCTTGCTCTTCAATACTTGGACGTGAGCACTAGTCAAAGTGATGTATAAAGTACTCTACCTTGATTCTGTTGGGTTCAGTGGTATCTTCGTTAGATTTATTTATCAAAACAGTTTTGATAATTATTAATCAGATTAATAATTTGTAACGCAGCGGAGTAATAATAAAATACCAGAATGAACCCGACAGGATCTGGGTTACAAACAATGCAAATACAGAATATGAATAACCTACTGATGAGATATAATATACCTTTGTGGTTAATAATTAACCGTTTGAGACACCGAGGGACAACGAATGAACGCTAGAATCAACGAACACTAAATTGGAACACAGTGGTTGCGGCTCTAAGAGGCGTGATCCACAGTTGCAATCAAATATCGGTTGTTTGAAAAATACTAAAAGAGATGGAAAGAAGATAATCTTCTTCTCTGAAGTTTATCGATTAGAAGAAACTGAAATTGATTGATCTTTGGTATTTCGATTGTGTGTCAGAGAAATATGAATCAAATTCATCGATCTATAAAATGAATCAAAAATTCATCATTTATAATCGAATATATTGATTATATATCTTTTGCTTTTGCTTTTGCTTTTGCTTTTACTTTTGCTTTTACTTTTGCTTTTGCTTTTGCTTTTGCTTTTGCTTTTTGTGTAGTATTTTATAAAAACCCGATATAGTTCGTAAGCGCCAGTTAATCAAATTAAGTGGACTTAATATTTGTTGCCCAAGGTGTAACTCT
>BJCN01344125.1:0-10369 GCA_018326445.1 Flaveria brownii
TAAAATGTGGGTTGGTTTTGTGGATTGACATCCGACAAATAGGACGTGTATATACTTTTGTATGTTAACGGTTCAATATTGCATTGTCTCTTTTAATAAACATAAAAAAATATTTATCATGTCTTTTATTTCGGTATATATGTGTAAAAGTATTAGCGGGGCAACGCCCGTGGGATAAAATACTGTTAACCATTAATATTGCAACACAATATTAGTTGTGATTATGTACATTATTTATATTTAGTGGGATTGCTTTAGTCAATCAATCTCAACCACTTTCCTTGTATTGCTCCTATAATTCCTCTACACTTTGTATTATTTATAGGGATTGTTTCCCTTGGTTAATACCATGAGAATATTGTGAATATCCAAAACTTACATGGTATCACCCTCTTCTCCTTGATCTCGATCAAGTTTCAGCCATCCTCCATCCCTTCTCCGTTCAACCTTCATCGCCCTCATGGCAAAAAAACCCAACGATACCCTTATCCCCACCGAACCCAACTCTCGGCCACCACAACCCCTACACCCCGTATACACTGTTTCCAACATTCAGCATAAAATACGGATTCTTGATGGTGTAAAAGTATCCTACGCTTCATGGGTGAAGCCATTTCTGCTCCATGTTAAAGGATACGATGTTCTTAATCATATCGACGGATCACCGGCTCCTCCGAAAGACTCTCCTGAGCTTCTTTCCTGGGAAAAGATCGATGTCGTTGTACTTCAATGGATATACGGTACACTTTCTGATGATCTCTTGGTTCGCGTTTTAACCGACGACTCCACTGCTCATGCAGCTTGGTTACGGGTACAACACTTGTTTGTTAATAACAAAGGCCCTCGTATACAAGCCCTGCAACATGAACTTTCCAACATCTCTCTTACTGTCTTACCCAACCTTGAGGCTTATTGTCAGAAAATCCGGGATCTTACGGACCAACTCGCTTCCCTTGGCTGCCCTATGGACAACCAACTTCGGGTTCTTCATCTTGTCCGCGGGTTGCCACGTGAGTATGAAACTATTGCTGCTATTTTAAACCAATCGCTCCCCTCTTGGGAGGATGCGGTTGACCGACTTCAGTCGGATGCTAGTCGCTTGGCTGCCCGAGAGAAGACCACCCCAACCCCGATTGTTGCTGCTGCCATAACCCAACAACCACTGGCCTCCAACAGGCCCAATAACACCCACTCCAATAACCGCAGGCCCAACAACCGGAACAACAATCGGCCTAACAACAGGAACCCAAACCGTAACCCCAATCCTAACCAACACCAGCACGCCCAACCCAACTACTACCCACCATACTGGGCTCCCCCTACTGGACTCCACCCCCATGTCCCTACCCAACACTCGGTTGGGCCCAGCAACCCTCTCGGCCCAGTAGGAACAATGGGCAGCAGCCCCACAGATCCGCCCAGGCCCATTATGCAACCGTGGATCCCCTACAGCCCACTCAACTCGCTAATGCGGTCCATGCCCTCTCCATTGATTCAAGCGGTGGACAGTGGAACTTTGACACCGGTGCCTCCTCTCACGTGACTTATGATGCAGGTAAACTCGACAACTTCTCTAATTATTCACCTATAGAGTCAATAATTGTCGGTAATGGTCAAAAAGTTCCAGTTTTGGGTTCAGGGTCGCATACTTTACACATCTCATCTAAACCATTACACCTTAAAACCGTTCTTTTCAATCCCAACATTGTTAAAAATCTCATAAGTGTGCGTCAATTCAATATTGATAATCAAACATCGATTGAGTTTGACCCTCTTGGTTTTTCTGTGAAGGATTTCAAGGATGGCACGATCCTGAGTCGCCACAACAATTCGAGTGACCTCTACCCACTAAATCCCAGTGCTTCCGCCACTGCTTACAACATCTCGGCCACCTCATCACCATTTTGGCATCCAAGGCTTGGTCATCCGGGTCAAACAATTATGGACTTTCTTCGTACACAACATTTTATTTCTTGTAATAAACCTAAGTTGTTCTCTCTTTGTCATTCATGTCAAGTGTCCAAACATAAGAGATTACCATTTTCAGATTCTAATTCTCGTACTTTAATACCATTTGCTTTGTTACATTGTGACTTATGGACTTCACCTATTTTAAGTCACGCCGGCTACAAATATTATATGGTAATAATAGACGACTATACCCAATACACTTGGGTGTTCCCACTAAAATTTAAATCTGAAACCTTCTCTAAATTTGAACACTTTCACAAATTTGTCACCACTCAATTTCGATTACCCATTCAAACGTTTCAATGTGATTTAGGGGGCGAATTCGATAACAATATGTTCAAAAATTTCACCACTCAACATGGAATTGAATTTCGTTTTTCCTGCCCTCATACATCACAACAAAATGGTAAATCCGAACGCATGATCCAGCGTTTAAATGACATCATGTTCACACTTCTTACCCATGCTTCCCTACCCTCCAAATTCTGGGTTGAAGCCCTTCATACCGCCTCCTATTTACACAACATCTTGCCCACTAAGCTTCATCACTACCGTACACCTTTATCCCTTCTTTACCTTCGTCAACCATCCTACTCTCACCTTCGTGTCTTTGGTTCATTATGTTACCCAAACACCTCGGCTTCTCGTTCTCACAAATTAAATGTCAAGTCCATGGCATGTGTTTTCTTAGGTTATCCGGCTAATCACCGTGGGTATCGATGCCTTGACATTGCTACTGGAAAAACCGTGTTTTCTCGCCATGTTACCTTTGATGAAACCCAATTCCCTTTTGCTCACCCTACCCAACCCGCTCCATCACACTCTTTTTTGGAACCCACACCTATTGTCATCACTCATCCCACAACTTTCTGTGACCCATCATCCTTACAACATAGAACCGGCCCACACCATCACACCAGCCCATCTCCCAACTTGTCTTCCAACCCACAGCCAGCACCCCAACCATCTACCAGCCCACGACCCACACCTCACAATCCCAGCCCAATCTCTATTCTCGGCCCACATCCAACCACCCAACCCACTCCAACCCACAGCCAACCCACAGCCGACACCCCAACCACACCCACCTCCGTCTGCCCATCCCATGCGCACCCGTTCACAAACCGGCATCTTTAAACCTCGTTTTCCGTTTTCCCTTCATACCGAAACCACCTCCCCTATGTCTCCTCTCCCCAAATCTCACCTTGCGGATCTAAATGACCCAAACTGGAAAAAGGCCATGCTAGATGAATATGACGCTCTATTAGCGAATAATACATGGGAACTTGTTCCACGACCTGACGATGCACCGGTGATTCGTTGCATGTGGCTCTTTCGACACAAGTTCCAGGCCGACGGCTCATTAGAACGCCACAAAGCGCGTTTAGTTATTAATGGCAAAAGCCAAACTGTCGGCATCGATTGTGACGAGACCTTTAGTCCGGTTGTCAAACCGACTACAATTCGCACAGTCCTCAGCCTTGCCGTGTCCAAAGGATGGTCCATCAATCAACTGGATGTTAAAAACGCCTTTCTACACGGCACACTGAAGGAAACTGTTTACATGTTTCAGCCTCCTGGCTTTACCTCCACCACTCACCCTAAACATGTTTGCAAACTAACCAAGTCTCTTTACGGACTAAAACAAGCCCCCCGGGCTTGGTATCAACGTTTTGCAGGATATCTGGGAAAATGCGGTTTCAAGAGCAGCACGTGTGACTCATCGCTTTTCGTCTACCAAAGAGGCTCACACATGGCTTACTTACTCCTGTATGTGGATGACATCATTCTCACTGCTTCCAGTGACACCCTATTACGTGACATCATCAAATCTCTCACGGCAGAATTCAAAATGACCGACCTTGGGAAATTGCATCACTTCCTCGGCATTGCAGTTCAGGAACACGGTACGGGTATGCTACTGTCACAATCCCCATATGCGGCTGACATTCTATCTCGTGCAAACATGACTAATTGTAAACCGGTTAGTACACCTGTTGAGGTTGGTCCTAAACTCAGTGCTACGGATGGTCCTATCTTTGCTGACGGACCTCTATACCGCAGCCTGGCTGGGGCACTTCAATACCTCACCATCACTCGCCCAGACATCTCATATGCAGTTCAGCAAGTGTGTCTATTCATGCATGCTCCGAGAGAACCACATTATCAGTTTCTCAAACGGATTCTCCGCTACCTGAAAGGCACTCTATCACAGGGCTTACTCATCTCACCCTCCCGTTCACCAACGCTTACTGCATATTCTGATGCTGATTGGGGTGGGTGTCCAGATACACGCCGGTCCACCTCGGGTTATTGTGTATACTTTGGTGGCAACCTCATCTCTTGGTCTTCAAAGCGCCAGACCACTATTTCTCGATCTAGTGCTGAGGCGGAGTACCGCGGTGTTGCCAATGCAGTTGCTGAAATTAGCTGGGTTCGCAATCTCCTTCTTGAGCTCCATGTTCCTATTCGTCAAGCAACTATAGTCTATTGTGACAACATTTCTGCCGTCTACCTTGCTGAAAACCCGGTACAACATCAGCGAACAAAACATATAGAGATGGATATTCACTTTGTTCGCGAGCAGGTCCGACTCGGCTCAGTTAAAGTTCTTCACGTCCCAGCTGACTATCAATATGCAGACATCTTCACAAAGGGGCTCCCAAAACATCTGTTTCAAAAATTTCGGTCCAGTTTATGCCTCCGATTACCTACGGCTCAAACTGCGGGGCCGTGTTAACCATTAATATTGCAACACAATATTAGTGGTGATTATGTACATATCTTATATTTAGTGGGATTGCTCAACCACTTTCCTTGTATTTCTCCTATAATTCCTCTACACTTTGTATTATTTATATTTAGTGGGATTGATTGACTAAATCAATCTCAACCACTTTCCGTGTATTTCTCCTATAATTCCTCTACACTTTGTATTATTTATAGGGATTGTATCCCTTGGTTAATACCATGAGAATATTGTGAATATCCAAAACTTACACATGGGTGTTAAAAAAATCAAAACATTAAACCATATTTAAAAAGAAATGAAAAATAGAAACCGTATGAAATGTTGTTGGCAATGTTTTTTAAATTTTGTAACACTTTTTATGGTTTTGCTTCGGTTTTAGAAGGAAAAAATATTCTAATCCGAAGCCGAATATGAAGTTTTTGAAAATTGGAACCCGAAATATCTAAAAATTTTGATATCTGAAATTTCAAATTTAGATAATGTTTTTGAGTTTTTTTTTTGGATATTTGGACATCTGAAATATTTTTATAATTATTATTAAACAATAAATATTAATTAGAAGTTTAGGATACTTTTGGATATTTAGGATATTTTTTATAAAAATTTTGGATATATAGACCTTTTAATGAAAATCATTAAACTTTTATAAAATCATCAAATAACACATATTTTTTTTTTATAATTAGGATATTCGTTTGGATATTAGAATCTGAAATTTTGAATTTGAGTTCCGATATCCGAAATCCAAAATTCAGATATTCGATTTTAAACGTCCCTATGTTTTAGTTTAAAAGCCAATCCATAAAATCAAACAAAACTGACTGAATTGTACTTAACAGTTAAAACAATATTGTATTGTGTTTATCATCATTAAATATGCATTTTAGTTGTTTTTCTCTCATTTCTAATTTTTAAGCCAAAAAGGCGTTATTTTTCATTTTTAAAAAGTTAATAGAAGGTTTAGAATCTATACTGGTTACAAAACAAAAATTACCTTTCAAAATAAGACTCTAAAAGTTACCTTTCAAAATAAGACTCTAAAAGTATAATCAGGAAAAAGAAGACTACTAATATTATTTCTATGATCAACTTTTGTTGAATTAGATTAGTATATTCAAGTTCGATGAACAATATGCAAAAGTCAAATGATTATCCATACAATCCATCCTCTTTTAGTCATAATTGAGTACTTTACGGCGAATATACTACATCTTACCCCTTATCTTTCATATATTACACAAATAGTCCCTTTGATGTTATATATAGTTATTTGATTTTCGTTCCTAAGATTTACAAATCCTAACTATTTGAGTACCAAGATTTAATTTGCCTGGATTCAAATCATTTTTGTTTTCATATTTTGGTTACCGGTATCAATATTTTCTGTTAGATTTTTTTTGAAAATAATCAAAATACCTTTAGAGGCTATGTTATTCGGTATTGGAGTGGATCACGTGGATGCATATAATATGGCAGAGGTGCTTCACTGCAATGTTGGAACAACTCCATTCACATTCCTTCGTCTAGTGGTTGGTGCTAACATGAATCCTATCTCAAATATGGCAGACATGCTTCATTGTAGTATCGGAGTGGATTCCCTATCAATATCCATATAATCACATTAAAATTTATTACTTTTTTTCTCTTATTTTTAATTAAATAATATTTTTATATATATTTTCTCTCTCTTTCATTCACAACCACTTTAAAAAATATTAAATTATAGAGATTGAATAGTGAGTCCCCAAATATATAATTTTCTCTCTTCTTCACTCACAACCATTTACAATCATTCCCTATAATATAGAAAACATACTCACACATTTATAGGGAATCCATTATGAATGCTTTAAGTTGTTGAGCCTGAAGTCTCTCCTACAACCTCTTACTTACAATGAAGATAAACGGTATTAGATTCATGATGGCTCCAGTAAGTTCTCGGTAACTTGTTTGAAGAAAGCTTTGTTTGCTGCATTTTCAAGCAAAAACGAGTGATGTCTTGAACGGAAGAATCTAAGGATCATATTTTCATATCATTTATGTGGCTTCGATGATATGGCGGTTTGTTTCTAATTAGAGTAAAATTTGCCCTGTATTTGCTTTCTTCGTCCCAGACATGCTTTCCATTCACAACTTCCTTCGGTTGGACGATCACAAGAGGAAAATTATCCAGACTGTCATCCTAATCACATGCGGGAGTATCTGGAGAGCTAGGAATGAGAAAGCGTTCGTTGATGACCAAGTTTACATAAGATTTATTATTGGTGAGTTTATGTTGGTTAGTTTTCTTTGGATTAAAAACAGGTTTAATACGAGAAATCTTGATCGGAGTAGGTGAAAATTGTATTCTTTGTAACCATATCATGTTAGCATTTTTTGAGTAGTATGTTGTCTGTTTTAATTTGCAGTTTGATTTAAAAAAAGCATAAAGTTGAACAAATGTGAGTGTGCTATATAGCTAAAAGCTTCACGTGCTTTTTTTTTCTTTAAATATTTCTTTTTATTTTTTCTCGTGTTGGTCTTCGTAATAACCGCGTAATATATAATTAATAATAATATTAATATAAACATTCTACGACAACAAAAAAAAGGGCGTACCTGGTGCTGCAAAGAGCTCCCGTGTTTTCGCAGGGTCCAGGGAGGGTCCGTCCCATTTAAGGGAAGATGTACGCGGCTTTCCCCCACATTTTGTGGGGAGGCCGTTTCCACGGATCGAACCTGAGACCTTCGGTCCCTTAGGAACAGCTTTTACCGCTGCGCCAAGGCCCGCCCTCATTCTACGACAACAATAACACAATAATAATAAATAATAAATCCATTATATACACAAGGACGGCACTCTTTAATAGAATCGTTTCCTGTATTGACGGCCTGTGTTCCAATATTGGTGGGACGGACTTATTATTTTCATGCTTTTAAAATATAGAAGATGATTTTATAAAGTATGTAATTAATTGTCTAAGAGGATTTTGGGGTGTAAAAAAAATTAAAAAATTAAACCAGGTTAAAAAAGAAACCGAAGAGATGAAAAATAGAAACCGTATGATTCATTGTTGGAATCTATACTTGTTACAAAATAAAAATTACCTTTTAAAATAAGACTCTAAAGTATAATCAGGAAAAAAAGAGACTAAGGGAGGAGGGGGCACCCTCGGGTACCTATTCGGGTAGGTACCCGCACGGGTACACCGCCGCCACCCCTTTCGGGTATCCGGCGGGTAGATTGATTCGGGTGGTAGAAGAAAACGGTTTTATAGCCGTTAAATCTAGCCGTTGGGTTTAAAAAAATAATTTTCTTTACCCTATAAATACTCATACACATACACACTATTATTTACACAAACTCAAACAAAATCATACAAACACAATAATTACATAAACACAATAACGTCTGATGAGTTTTCAAATTTGTACATTCCCGAAAACGACTTGGATTCGTTGAAGCAGTTTATATTTTATGAAAAATTTCGTCGACAAAACCGTGGAGGATACGGCAAGCAGTTCTTCTAAAAATAGTCGGCGGTGTCGAATGTCGAAATGTTTCGAGAAAGGTATCGTATGTCAAAACGTTTATTATTAAAAATAGTCAGAGATGTCAAATCAAAAGAAGAATGATTCCAAGACGGCCTTGACGGGAGAATGAAAAAGAGTTTCACCCCGCTACAAAAATGCACATCCGCGGTCAGACAACTCGCAATAGGTAACACTGCAAACAAGTGATGAGTATTTATGTATGTCTGCTCGCACTTCTCGTGAATGTCTATAATTTTTTTGCAATGCCATTATCAAGTTATATGGTAGGGAGTTCCTTCGTAGACCTACAAACCACGGTGTTGCACTTTTGTACCAAGCACACAAGGATAAGCATCACCTTTCCGGTATGTTTGGCAGTATAGATTGTACACATTTTGTTTGGAGAATGTGTCCGACCGAGTTGCGCGGCCAATATATGAGAGGTGATCACCAATATCCGACGATCATGCTCGAAGCGGTGGCTTCAAATGATATGTGTTTTTGACACGGTTTTTGTGGTCCATCCGGGTCGAACAACGATATCAATGTTCTCAATCAATCCCCAATATTTGCACCTGAAAGGAATGATACCGCACCCAAGTGTCTATTTTGTGTAAATGGACATCTATACAAACAGGGATACTATTTTACCGACGAGATCTATCCTACTTGGTCAACGTTTGTGAAATCGTTTCCATATCTGTGACAGCCCTAAAAATTGTATTATAAATATTACGATTTTATTTTTATTATAATTACTCTAATATTATGACTAGTATATATATATGGGTTGTACGTATGCATGTTTGCATGCATGCATATTTATTAGCAAACTTACGTATGCATGTATGTATATATATCTGAAAATCACATATACATGTATATACACCAAAAATTTATGTATGCATGTATTAATACATATCATAATAACATCCATATATATATATATACAAAATTAGGAGAATTAAAATCAAAACAAACACAACCAAATCAAACCACTAACTAAAAACTAAGACTAACACTAAACTAAAACACTAAACCACCCTTCCCAAACCCTCGGCTACCTTGCATCTTCACCATATCACCCACTAACCCGCCACCTTGCCTTTCCACGCATTATCCTTCTAAACCGCCACCTCACCACCCTAATACAACCACCACCCGCCACCACATTACCACAATAATTACAAAGGGGGGCTATGTGGCAAGCTCTCGGTTGAAGTCACCTTAGAACCGCCACCTCCCCATTTGACTCACCTAGGCTACACTCTAGGTTATGATTGCATAACTCAATTAAGCACAATAAGAACCCCCCATCGGACAAACTCCAACCGCACCACCCCTTTTGCAAATACATCACCTTTGTTCTCTCTCTTGGGAATCCTTTGAACATCACCTTCCAACAACCGCAACCATCACCTCCAAAGCTTCATCACCACCACACTCGATCACCACCTTCTCTCCCTCTCTCCCTCTCGGCTTTCACATACCAACCACACCACCAACACCAACCGTAGCACAACCAACAACAACCAAAAAACAACCACACCATAACCATCGCACACCATCACCTCTTATTCCACGGTTTTTCAACAACCATCATTACCCACGACCATCACCACTCTCACGAACCTTTCTCTCGGGTTCACCAAGCAGGAATATCATCAAGATCATCATCCACAAGGTTGTTATAGAGTTTAAAAATCTAAAGTTACATATGTGTTACAAAACACATAAATAGTTAGTTTTGGTATTAACACACCAAAACCAACTTTAAAAGTATTTTAAGTTCCTTAATCACAAGTAATAAGTTACCAAAATTCAGGAAACTTGTGATAAAAAGAAATATTTTTGATTTACAAAAATTAAATCTTGAAATTATTAAAAATCTAGTAAAATATCAAATAAATGCAATTGTGGGAATAAATATTGAAAAATCTTTACTTATATACTGAAATATTATTCTAGAGATTTTAGCAAAATAATGAATAAGTAAAACAATTTATACAAATTATTTTAAATAATGAAAAATAAAGAAAATACCAAAAAATAGAAATAAATCCTAGAAAATTATGATAAATTCACAGAGTGATCCTTTTGGAGAATAAAAGTCTCTGGAATTATTTCAGAATT
>BJCN01344140.1:12106-25758 GCA_018326445.1 Flaveria brownii
GTTTTTGAAACTTTCATATTATATAAAAAATACATTATTAGTTCTATTTTAATAAAAAGATATTGTTTTTTTTATTTTTTAATAAAACCTAATTTTAAAAGTTACATTGATTCTAAAAAATCTAGATGAGAAAGAAATATTTCAATTAATAAAATTGATATTTAATAAGAGAGAGAAATTAGTTTTAGAGTTTAAATTATTATAATACCCTTTTAGAGGGAAAATTAATATGAGAATGTCTAGAATAATGACATGTGGCAAAAAGGTAGGTCAAATGAGTGACAAGTGGCAAAATAAAACTTCTTTTATTAGATACTATAGATACCAACTAGTAATTATGACGCGCGCGTTGGCGCGCGTATGCGAGTTTTAATGTAACCCTAAATCAAAATTAAAATGAATGTTCAAAACCACAAAATCAGTAAAATACACAAACTAAAACACACAAAAAACCCAAATCCATAACACACCAGAACATGCGGAACCCAAAAACTAAATCAAAGCCCAACACCATACACAAAACAAACGAAAATCAAAGCCGTAAGAAAGCGACACAGTCCAAAATAGGAAACCGACGAAAATCAAAGCCCCAATAAAAACAAACAAAAGGAAAACCCAAACCTTAATAGCGAGAATCGTTAGGGTATCGACAACGAAAGAAAAAAAGCAAGAAACCGGAGAAAGACAAAGTCAACGAACCCTACAAATCAAAAACACGTGTCCAAATACAAAAAACCTCATCCCAAATTCTCAAGCCCACACTCAAAACAAACATATTAAAACACAAAAAAAAAGAAAAAAAATAAACAAACAAAAAACAAAGAAATTTTTAAACACAAAAAAAAAGTGGGAAAATGCACACCTACCAAATGTTTTAATTAGAATAGTAATAATAATTCAATGTATTTTTATAAGTTATATATTTCTCTTATTATTGTTTTTATATTTCTTTTTAAAGTAATTAAGCTATAACACTAATCTTATGTTAACTATTATGATATTATAACAATTTTCATATTTTTAATTTTACACAACCATACATGAAACAATTCATACATGAAAGTATGGAACACTTGTTATGTAGGTTTGATTCTTAACGAGTGGACACCATATGAAGTTTAAGAGTAGAATTTGAAATTAATAAGGCGTTTGGTCGGAAAGAATGGAATGGAAATGAAAAAATAGTATAATTTTCAAGTAAATTTGTGTTTGAATGAGCAATTAAAAGTAAACCTAATGGAATATTTCACCTCAAATTCCTTTGATTGTGAGATTTCAAAATCCTTTCACCTAAATAGGAAATTTGAAATCCCACAAACAATAGAATTTAAGATGAAACATTCCCTTGGGTTTTACATTTCATTATCCACTCAAACATAATTTTACTTGAAAATTATACCAGTTTCTTAATTTCATTACATTCAATTCCATTCCTTCAAACCAAACGTTTCATAAGTGTTTGTTGTTAATAAAATTACAAGAAATATACTTTTTCACAGTAAATATACGATCCTGTTTCGTAGGATATATGTTGTTTTAATCGGACCCACATATAAGTTTTCTAGCCGGAACCATACCCCAAACTTTCTCAGAAAAAAACCCATAACTAAGAAGACTTTTAGATCAACTGTGAATATTTTTACTCAAAGTAAGATTGAAACCTAATATCTTCTCATTTTAATTGTCTTATGTAGTCAACCAAGAACTGCGACTCCTACCGAATTAAGCAAGTGAACACGTAGTCAACGAACAAGTTCAAAACGTAACAAGCATAGCGGTAACTTGGATGAATCTCAAAATCGTAATAATTACTATCGAATTAAACCAATTTAGGGTAGTATTTAATGTTTAATTAGATTAGACTAAAAATTTATGAGTTGAATTTAATTTTAGCGTGAAAGTTTTCATCATAACCGTACCAAATCAGTGATCTATCTTTTTGTATATGTTCTTCGCCCCTGTACCAATTTTGTCCGGCTGTTATATATCCATCAGTATGGAAGCGGTCTCTCTATCAGACCCTGCTCTTGAGTGGGATATACTGAGTTTGTTTGTTTGTTATATATCCATCAGTACATAATTAAATGGAGTCTAATTATTTAGTGTCAAGTACAGATTGAATAAACAAGCCCAAGTAATTCATGAAAGGCCCAATTAAACATACTCACGTATATGATAAATCATATTAGTGTAAAACAAGTCTGCATTATTACGTAACCTAACTCGTTTAATCACGTTTATAATTTACTAGATCAACAAAATCATTGATAACACTAAAATTCCATTTTCATCCCCATTTTTTCGCTAAATCTATATAAATATCATTTTTGTTAAATCTATATAAAATATCATTTTACTATATCAGTAGAACAATGAAACAAAACACTTTTTTAATTTTTTAATAATTCTAAGAATTCCCATATGAACCAATGTAATATGAAAGCACATGTTGCACATTTAAAGAGTTGTTATACCACAGCAGGTTAGGAATTTTTATAAACTTTTATGCGATATTTTGTATACATCAAGAAAACACTTTTTTTGCATGTTATAATAAATAAAAAATATTATCATAGAAAATATGATGAAATTTTTATAAACTTTTATAAACGTTAAAAAATTACATATGTATTTCCAATTATTTTTTTTCTTTATTACACTTTCTAAATTAATTAATAGCGTTTCTAAAAATAATGTATGAAAAGCTATTTGAAAATTTTAAAACTAAAACCTTTATAAATACTTTTAAATGAAATAAAAAGTTTATGAAATACTAAAAACGTTTCTATTCAAAAATGAAAACATTAAAAGTTGAATTATAAGACATTCTAAAAAACTTTTTAAATAAAAATTATCTTTATCCAAAAAAAAAAGTTAGAGAAAGGAAGTTTTCTAAACACATCCATTTTAGTAAAAAAAATTATATCACCATTTTGGTAAATAGTTTTTATAACAACACCTTTTGAAGAAAAAAAAACTCTTGTTACTCTCTCTAATACCATTAGGATTATAAGTACTTCGATATTAACAATAATAACTAAATTTCTAAATTAGGTTTAACTTAAAAATATGGCATGACAGAAATGTGATCATGTGGCTTATTACATGGTTGTTTATTCAACAATAACCATTTAAGAAACAAAAAGAATTTATTAAATATTTGCTTAGTAATCTTTAGAAAAAAACAAATTGTACGTCAGTTATGTTAGATAAATTACAAAAATTTCATCACACAAATAGTATTAATATAAAGTTTATTATATTTTTTAAGAAGATTGTCTATACAATGATTACTAAGCATAAGTTAACAAATAATAATATCATATGCTTATTGCTTAAAATATAAAATCATTAATATATGGTTCACGAAATTGTTTAAAGATCATATTGTATAAAATGTTATTAAACAAATATTGATTTGTCATTTGTGAGATCCTATTCATCTAAAAATGTTATTATCGTAAAGAACAAATAGGTGTTTGCTTAAAAACCTTACCTAATGATAAGCACTATGAATAATACGAATATACGTGATGTCTACTTTTAACACGTGAATAATTATTCTGTATAAAAAATATGTTTATATAACCATTACAGAAGGAAAATGATTTGTTCATTCGTTGAAAGACACATAAAACTAGATCACAACCGATATATATGTGTCTGTATAAACTAATAACTCGGAAACGCTTTACTTACATCGAATACTAGGGGTGGATAAAAACATTCTAGATCCAACCAACTTTTCAACAAGGTAATTGGTCGAGTTTTGAAATTAGTCCAGTTTTATCTTATCATCCAGAACTGGTGTAAACTAAAACCGACTGAAGACCACATTACACTTTACTTTTCATATGAACCTTATTAAAGTATTGAGTCGTATCAACCCCATCCAGATTATAAAACCATCTTACTTAAATTTGGCTCGGTTGGCGTTAAACCAGTCCAATCTTCAGTCTCAAAATTAATGATAAGTTTTGACATAACAAGATCTTATCTGGTTTTATGTTTTTAAAGGTGGAATCCTACTTCTAATAAATAAAAATAAAGAACAATCTCATCGTCCACTTGTAAACAAGACTAACTTTATTATTCTGTACGTATTTGAGTCAAATGAAAAATTGAACGAATATTTCTTATAAGATTTTGACAATTCCATATGAAAAGATAATATCACAACAAACTGTCTAAAGTGGAAGTCATATATATAAAATTTTTTGTCAACTTCTTAACTTTAAAGTATTAGAAAAATAAATAAACGAGTAGTTGAAGGAGTGGTTAGCGTGTCCTTTTTCTTTTGTTAACGTAGTATATGATGTATGCTTTATAACAACCGGTGAAATAAAACTTATGTGTTTAATTATCGTTAAATGACGTTCATTAACGCGTTATGACCACATCACAAAAGAAAATTTATATTTCCATTTCGAATAGTCCATTTCAAGACTTTCTGTTTTTTGGGAGTGGATTTGTTGAATCTTTTTAGATAATGTAATGGAAATTCATAATTTATTTAGTTAATTCCCTTAAAAGTTATAATAAATTAACGAGTGAATTATTATTTTTCTCCTTGGTCACATTTGCTATTTTCATCCAATAATATTTTTTTCCATCTAGCTCCCCAAGGTTTTAAAAGTTATCTTCATAAAAAATGTTAACTTCGTTAAGTTGATATGTTAAATATCATTAACATGGGTGATTATGTAGTTAACTTCGTTAAGTTAATATGTTAAATATCTATCATTAACATGGGTGATTATGTAATTTTTCATTTAAAAATAAAATTCTAATTTATAATTTATGTCTACGTGTTGCTAATAAAGTTTCATTTACCTATTATTGTTCAATTCATGAAATCTATTTTGAATTTTTTATCTTTTTATTTTTGAAAATGTCATGACTGAATCATGACATTGTTGGCTTCATCATTAAGAGAGGATGATGAATTTAGTTTCTGATGACAGTCGTAATCCATTATGAAGATCGAGGTTGTACAATGGAGACCATCATCTCTAGTCATCATTTCCCATGTATCACGATTCATGATTACAATCATGCAAACAATTCCATTATGGCAAAGTTAAGATTTTGTCAATATACATGTTTAACATTTAAATTAACAAAGTTAACATTTTTTTTTAAAAATAAAAACTTTTAAAACCTTGAAGAGCCAAAAGCAAAAAAATATTTTTTTTATGAAAATAATAAATGTGACTAAATTACATAAAGAAAAATAGTAATTCACTTTAAATTTATTATGTAATATGTTGTTTATTTACTTTTTAAATCTTTATCAAGTTTGGTGTAACTATCTTTCAAAACGTTAGAACTTCCTCACTTAAAAGCTTACTTTTGAACAAAATTTATGAAAAACGAGCAGGTTAAACGATTTGATGGAGTCATTAGCGAAACTAGAGGGGCTAAAAGTTTCTTACCATCCGATTAATTAACCTGATTTTCTACTAGTATAAGGATCTAATGTCTTAATTTTCTTGTAATTTCATCGAATAATTAAACCAGATGTGAAAGGATATGTTTTAGTTACAATCCACTCGTCTAAACTTGACCAACATAATACAACTCGAAAAACTTATATTCATTTGTGAACTTCTTCCCCATTAAATAAAATAATATCACTCTCACAAGAGTGATACGTTTATTACATTTACGTGTATTCACATCTTTTTTTATTTATGATTTTAGTTTACATGTAATGCATGAAAAAAGTCAAATATAGGAGTCGATATTTCCATTTATATTATGTTGGTCAAGTTCAGACAAGTTAGACCTAACCTTCAAATTCCCATTTTATTTCAATTTTGCCATTTGACTCGTCAATCCGCCATCAAGGTCTTCATTTACCAAAACTTTCGTATCTTTCAGCTACCCCCTCATTGATGTTGGTTTTGACAATATCACCCCCTCTATATTTTTTGATACCTTGTGAAGATTACACAAACTGTGAAGATTATTTTATTTGCCTTTGAAGCTAAATAGTATGCAGCAATTGTTGCTTTACAACCCTTTTTATGGTATCATAGGTATGTTATGTTATATTTATAGTTAGTAATAGGTACGGATATGACATTATTTACAACTCACTTGTTTATTTCAATGTTTTTTTAAACCATAAATCACATAGAAACAATGATAAGTATATGTTAAGTTGTTTTAAAATATAACTATATGAGACTTAGATATCTCTCATTTATTAATATAGTTATTAAATCAGCCACAACACGGTCATTATATATGCATACAAAATACAAACCGGCCACCCCCTCTTACTTTACTGTTCACTGAGCAGTAGACATTTTTCATCTGTTAATTACATAAGCTGGCCACTTAAGTGCAACTACATGCAATTGCTTATATTCAAGTCTCTTTGATTGGTATATTATTTTGTTATCATTAAGTAAGAGATGTTGAAGCAATCGGTCATTAACGAGGATTCAAGTTCTGGAAGATGCTCCACGGATATCAGGTGAAGATTTGTGAGACTCTTTTGGTCCGGGTCCATCTTGATGGCATTGGAATCTTTCTTCATCTATACAATCACTAAGCAAAACATGTATACAATATGTATATGTATAGTATCATGCAATAGAGATGCGTCTTGTCTATTATTCGAGCGATATGTATATATACCTGTAATTGTAGTACATGGAGTGTAGGTCCTCACCACACGTGTAGTGGACAAGCAGGTTGCATTGGTGCGTGTGTGAACTTGCTAAATCAAGTCTAGAAAGTAGGTATACTTTACGTTATCAAAATTAGCCATTTCTTTTTCATCAACATAACCACTAAATTAGCAATAACCTGGACATTAATCATTATCATTTAGTAAGAACATTTGGACCAAAATTGTAGAAATACATAACACAAGGACCAAATTGGTCATATTGATTTCAAAGTTTTCTTTACTTATTTTAGTGGATGATGATAAAAAATAAAAGTTCCCGTTTTATACACATCATGGAAGTTACTTTGAGCATTCCAAGTTGTTTGGTGGCAAATTCAATCCCTTAAAAAACCAAACTTACAATTCCACCCCCTCAAGTTTCTCTATATATACCCTACCAATTCCCATGGTATCCCACTTGATCTCTCTTCAATTCTTCATACCATCTAACATCTGACCGTTGACTTTCTTCCCTCCATTTTTTATCTCAAAAAACCATCATGCAGATCGGATCAACACTTCCGGCGAACAACCTCCACGTATTTCCGGCGAGAATCTCCGGCGGTGGGTGTAATTACGGATCACTTTTAAACCCTTTAGGCAGAACATGTTATACTACGAAGATGATGATGATGAAAACAACCACCAGATCATCACTGCAACACCTCTCTAATCTCGAAAAACTATTGGGTTCAGAGCCTCATGTAATCTTGAATGATTCTGAAGTTGATCGGAGTGGAATCTCCGGCGAAGGTCCGGTGGATAACAGAGAAAAAGGGCTGCTGGAAGGGCTGAATTTGCCTCGAATTTGGCCTGAGAACACCGCGGCGGAGGAGATGTCGCCGCGGCATCTCAACCGCCTGCGGCGGGTGCTATCGAAAAACGGCATCGAATACTCTCCCCGAAACAGTTTAGCTTCACGGTGGAGGGAGTATCATGGGAGCAATAACTGGTCCGGTTTACTTGATCCCCTTGATGAGAATCTCCGGCGAGAGATGATCCGGTACGGCGAGTTTATTCAGGCGGCTTATCATTGCTTTCATTCCGACCCCGCCACGTCAGCGGAGGAGGCCCCGTTGGCTAGACACGTGGCGTTGCCGGATCGGTCCTACCGGGTGACGAAGAATCTTTACGCGACTGCTTCTGTTGGGTTGCCGAAATGGGTGGATAAGCTCGCGCCAGGGCTCGATTGGATGAGCCAGCGGACGAGCTGTATTGGGTATGTGGCGGTTTGTGATGACCAAAGGGAGATATCGCGTATGGGACGGAGGGATATAGTAATATCCCTCCGTGGGACCGCCACTTGTTTAGAATGGGCTGAGAATTTTAGGGACTTGCTGGTTCAAGTCCCTGGGGCGAAGAATCCTAAGTATGGGCAACCAAAAGTGGAGTGCGGGTTTCTAAGCTTGTATAAAATGGCTGGAGCCCATGTCCCGAGTCTGGCTGAGTCGGTAGTGGATGAAATCAAACGATTAATTCAGTTATACAAAGGCGAAACCCTTAGTATTACGGTGACTGGGCATAGCCTTGGTGCAGCATTAGCGCTACTGGTTGCTGATGACTTAAGCACATGTGCAAAAGACATGCCACCAATAGCGGTCTACACGTTTGGCGGACCCCGTGTTGGAAACAACGGGTTCGCCAAACGTCTAAGTTCACAGAACGTGAAAGTACTACGCATTGTGAACTCTCAGGATCTTATAACTCGAGTCCCAGGGATGTTTGTAAGTGAAGAACTCGACAAAAGGCTAAGAGAGTCAAAGGTTGCTAACAAAGTACTCAACATACTAGACAACAACATGCCATGGGCGTATGCGCATGTTGGGACAGAGCTAAGAGTCGACACAAAAAAATCTCCGTATCTAAAACCGGATGCTGATGTGGCGTGTTGTCATGACTTGGAAGCGTATCTGCATCTGGTGGATGGTTTTCTGGCGTCAAATTGTCCGTTTAGGGCTAACGCTAAAAGAAGCTTGGTTAAGTTGGTCCATGAACAAAACTCGAATATGAAAAAGCTATACACGAGTAAGGCACCAGAATTGAAGTTAAATCTTGTAAGAGACATACAAGTGCAACTTCCAAGTTGTTTGCCAAGTCCTCAATAAAACCTTGAAAATACAAATTTGTACTGTATATGTATCATGAATAATGTTGCTTTATTCTTTTTTTCTTTTTCAAGAAGTGTGAACTGTTCTTCTTGTATATATGTATATGTCATTGGATTCTTTTATAATTTATTAACGTTACATTCTTATATCCATAACTTGTATACGTAGAACAGTCTTGAGCCAGCTTATATCATAAGTTCATAACCATATGTAATTGAGTAGTTGACAGAGAGAAATGATCAATAACGATGACTCGGGCCTCTGAGCTCCTAGCTAACTTCCAGTGGGTGTTGCATCCACCAAGAAACCTCCGGCTGGGCTGTGTGGCTTGGCTTCTAACCTGTTGGCGTCTTGGCGAGGCTTTCTTCCTAGCAGCTTCCATATGGACAAGCTTTAACACTTATGTTCCTTCCCTCCTATCTAATTTGGTTGATTATGATGCCAATTAGTGTACTGAAATGATTGTCTAAGGTGTGTTAAATTCATAAAACTGAATTGGTGTTGAATGATAACACATTTTTATGCTCACATATGACGTTCTAATTATGCATACTGTATACAAGTATTAAAAGTTTTGGATGTTTGAGTGAAGGTGTACCAAAAAAAAAAGTCCACATTGTGACCTTAACTCGATGTGACAAGCCATAAAAGGGATATAATTATAACACATAGATAGTATTGTGTATAGAACCATGTCCTAAGGTTGATATGTCAAAGATATCTGTGGCTGATGAAGAGAAAATATGAAAAGAGACGGTGAGAAATCCACCTGGATGGGCGGGATTGGGCAGGGCGGGATTGGGCAGGGCGGGGATTGCGAGAGTCGAGAGAAAAGGAGAGTGAAAAGAGAAGAAAGGGAAAGAAAAAGAGTACCAGTGAAATTTCTTCTGAGCAAACAAAAGTAAAGAAGGTAGGGTCACATGTGGATATGGTTACAAAACTATGGTGATGGTCTAACTATCAAAGCACACAACCACTACGTACGTTGTTATTTATTAACTTATTAACTAATTTAGTCTGATGTAACCCACAAATTAAATATTAACCAAAGGTTACGAATATAAATCTTGCATAATACATGATTACATGTAATGATTTTTGATGTACAGATGAGAAACTCTGCACCAATTAAAAAAAACTCTGGTCGGTCTTATATTTTCTTCCTTACCTCTTAATCTAATTATCACCCTCTAAGAATAGAAAATCAGGATCACAATAGAAGTCACAATCACAAACCCTGATCATTAATTTACTTTGTTTGGTTTCCTACACGAATCTTCTTGGGAGTTTGCTTAGTAATCTTTAAAAAGTTAAAAAGAGATTTTTTAAACAATTAACAATACAATAATCACAATTTAACATTCAAATTCCAATTAAATCATGTAATTCAGAAAGGAGTGAATTAAAACCCAGATCATGTCAACTTGAATTCTCCATAAACACACATGATGTTGATAAAATAAAAGAGAAAAAAAGTATAGCATAAACAGTATTAACACATTACCCATTCAACAATCTTATCCTACTTTGTACAAAGGTTCCCTGAATTCAGTTTTGCATAGAAAAGAATGGAAATGTTTTCCACAAAGGGTCACCACTACTGGTGATCAATGGCTTTTTCGCATCAAGTATGGAAACAGACATGCTTATCACAGATGCATTGACCACCAAATAATGCTTACCCTTTTCAAGAAGAGCAGCAGCCTGACTTTTGGTTGACGGGTTGACCTCGGATTTGGACTGTTGGCGGTTTAGCATTGTTCATTGCCGGCTGGCTTGCCATCCTGGATTACCCGACAAATTAGTTTTTATCAAATGTCACTTTAAGTGAAATTAGTTTTATCAAATGTCAGTTTAAGTTAGAGTTAATGACACATGTAAACTTTAATCAGAAAGTACCTGTTTTTAATTTCAGCAGTCATAGCCATGAAAGCTTCTTCTACATTGGTGGAATTCTTGGCACTTGTTTCTAGAAATGGAATCCCAATCTCATCAGCAAATGCCTGCATACAAAAACTAACTCTTTATTATCTCCACTTTAAATCTTAACATATTGGCTGAAATTAGCATTGTAAGTAATTGATTTTAGTGCAACTCATTTCCATTTATTGCGATTATTACCTTTCCTGTTTCGTAGGACACAACTTTCTGAGAAGTCAGATCACATTTGTTTCCAACAAGAAGCTTGTTTACATTTTCACTAGCATAGCGATCGATTTCACTCAACCATTGTTTCACATTGTTGAAACTCTCTTGATCTGTCACGTCATAAACAACCTTCAAAGAAATAAAAATATTAAAATAATTCCCAGATCCCTTATTTTTCAAACGAATTTTCAGCAACAAGGTTGTAAAGAAAATGATATGATGAATTATTTACAATAATGCCATGAGCTCCACGATAGTAGCTGCTGGTGATTGTCCTGAAACGTTCTTGCCCAGCTGTATCCCACTGTTTTGAAAAGAACGAGGACAATTAAAAAATGTAGCATGAAGGTAATGAGTGATTAGCATAGAAAACATAGGTTTTCATGAGTAATGAAGAACACAAACTTAATGTGGAATTTCTACAGTGGTGTAGCTTGAAAGATTAGCGTTAGAAGCTTACGATTTGAAGCTTAATTGTTTTGCCATCCTGTTCCACAGTGCGAATTTTCTATAAAAGAGAAATCAACTAGTAAAAATCATGCTTCTAATCTTCTATAAGGTCAAACGAGAAGGTCAAGTAAGAGTTGCTTACAAAGTCAACACCAATGGTGCTAATGTAACTTTCCAAGTATGAATCATCCTGCAATACAAAGGTTAAAGGATGGTCACCAAATTGTTCGATACGAATTCAGAGACCGGTCTTCAATGATCTTTAGTTTCTTTAAATAGATACAAGTCTTCTTGGAGTATACTTTTAAAGTTCTTTCAAATTCTAGTCACAAATGTGAATGCAAAATATTTCTTTAAGCAAGTAAACCATATACAAAAAATTTACAACTATCAAACTTATATATACGGTATACCCAGACAACATGCATGTTGTTATATGCTTTAACTATTTGTTCAGAAGATGGTCGTATAGGACAAAGCGATATTGACAGGTATGGCATGCTGATCTATGTGTAATGACTAATGATTCATAAGCACCTATGCATGGATTCCATATTTCCATTCACATTTTTAAAGGTGAAAATATGTAACATTTTGTTTATGTGAATACATTCCGTTTGTGTGAATACATGTGTGTATATAAGAAACGGACTAATTGACTGTCAGAGAAAAGAAACACAAAAGAACTTACAGCAAAACGCAATAGAAGACATGATTTTCCAACTCCTGAATCTCCAATGAGTAATAGCTTGAACAAATAGTCGCTGCAAGAGCAAGGAAACTATTAATTTTGACAAGACAAGGAAACTATATATACTAATATTGAAAAATTATCAAATATCAAATATCAAAAAAATTATCCAATTATCAATTATCAAAAAAATACTAATACAACATATTGAAAATTTATCAAATATCAACACAAAAAATACTAATATTCATGTTACAATATATAAAAGATACAAGAACATAACATCATTAACTCTTAAATATCTGTAGCCAGTGTTCCATTAAAAAACAAAAATTCGATTCAAAACATCAAAATCACTATTTTATGATCAAAAACATCCAAGCGTGCTTCGAATCATGACAAATAGTCCATGTCATTAGTAGTTCTACTCCACACGAAAATTAAACTCACTACACTTTAACCACCAACAAGGGGAAGGGTAACTACACATATCATTAACTTCACATGTTGATGACAAATCTACAAGTTCAAAACCATTCCGAAAACCTGCAACTCTAACATCCAATGAAAGCATTAAAAATCCTATGTAGATGAACGTGAATCTCTGCTATAACCAACCAGTCACACAGAGCATCAGCACTATCCATTCCAAGTTATAATTCATTCAGGTATATCCATGTCAGTATAATCTCAAATATTTTAACTTCAAAAACACAATTTTCAAAGCTCGCACTTTAAATTCCAGATCAAAATCCAAACATCAACAATAGAACTCCAGGTAAAATTCAGAACACATCAACTTTCCTAAGATTATAAATCAGAAGGCAGTTTCAACTTTCAATCATTCAAAGGACCTGATCTTACTGCACGAAACCGATCAACAGATCGAACGAAAAAAAACAGTTGATTTGATCTTAAAAAAATCCCAAATTTAAGATAACAACAGAACCCTAAATCAACATCGTATACAGTTAAACATAAACAACTAATCAAAGTAAAATGAGCGTCTAAAGCAATCAACAAGCGTAGATCTAGTAAAATCACATCATCACATCAGACATGAATGAAAGTGAAATTGAAATTGAGTTAACAATCGGTTTGACTAGAGGAAGAATAACATACTATTCGGGATTCATCTCCGCGTATAGAGTTGAGATCGAGTGAATGAAAGATAATCGGAGATCTTCCGGTGGCCGGAGATAAACGGATTTAATCGCCGGAGATAAAGTAAACGATTTGATTAGAAGAATAGTGAAACAAATATGATATGATATAGCCTGTAGGAGTCTTTAAGAACGTAGGTAAGGTGGGGGGTGACGTATTGATATAATGATATGCAACAAATCAAGCCTTTGACACGCGTTTATCGCATTTACCGTAACTACAACCTAAATGCCCTTATCTTCACATTATTATTATTATTTCTTATTATTATTATTTATCTGGTAAATTTAGAGGCTGTTTGACAACATCTGATTGAATAAGTGCTGAATCAATAAGAGTGTCTGAACCAGTAAGAGGTCTGAACCAGTAAGAGGTCTGAACGAATAATTGTGTTTGGTTGTAAAAAGGA
>BJCN01344142.1:0-10355 GCA_018326445.1 Flaveria brownii
ACCGGTTTTTACCAAAATCGGTTTACGAACCGGCTCAACAAAACCGGTTTGGAACCGGCCCAAAAAACCGGTATGTGTATTTTTTATAATTTAAATATATTATTTACTGAATTAAAAAATAAAAAATACCGGTTTTTGGAACCGGTTTTGGACCCGAACCGGTTAGGAACCGAGTTGGACTTTCCACCAAAAACCGGTTCCGACCCGACCCGGTTCTTGGTCAAAAACCGGTCTTGATTGCGTTGACCTGAAACCGGTCCGGTTCGGACCCGAACCGGTTCCAGGAAAAAAACCGGTTTGTGCACCTCTAGGCTTGAAGGTTTTAAGGGTTTTAATCGGACAATATAAGGATAATCATACCTAGCGGTATATATGCTAGTCAGAGTTCTGAGCTCAGCTTGTTTAACATTAAAGAGCTCGAGCTCAGCTTGTTTACCTTAAGAGAGTTCGAGCTCGAATAGAAGTGTATAAACGACTTTTTCCCGTTTGGAAACAATTCCGATTTTGTGTCAACTTTTTGGAGGGAAATGATTGGTGAGATTCGGTTGAGTTCTAGTTTTTTGACCGATTTTGACCGTTTCGGTTTGGGTTAAATCGGTTCAAGCATAGCAATTTACAAACCGATATCAAACTGGAACAAAACTCGTTCCTATTAAGCCTATTTTTTCATAACAATTATTATACAAATATGATACGTACTATTTTGTTATTTTATCATAATTTTTGTACACAAAATTTATTTTAACTAAATATATACTTAATGCACTAAATAAAAATTATCGCTCGAGCTCGTTTAAACTTGACTTTGATTCAAGTTTTTAGTGCCGATTTTGAGTAGCCCACAAGCGACTCGTAATGTTTAAACCTCAAATCATACCCTCAATTTTCTTTGTAAATTTACATACACACACATGCACGCACACACGCACGCACGCACGCACGCACGCACGCACGCACATATATATACTATATATGATATGGAAAACAATTTACCTTTATAAGTTCATATTGTAGTCACTTTAATTGTAAGATTCTACGAGTTCGATTCCAATGATAAATTCTGTTAGTTTCATATCCTTTTTAGTGGATATGATATAGAAAATAGAATTTAAGTTTATGATCATTGCCAAGTCTTTTGAGATGGCATCTATATAAAAAAAAGTGTACTTAAATTCTTGAGCTTCTGATTTTTTCTACTTATTTAGAATACTTCAAACTAGAAAAGAAAGATGTCTCAGTGTTTACGCTTCTCAATATCTCCTTAAAGTTAAGGGCACTTGTAATGAATCTTAATCATACAGAAGACTAAATGATTGATCTCTTATATGATTTCATGAACTTTGACAATAAGCTCTAGTTGGAATCAACTCAATTGAAAATGATCACTCGGCGTATTTTAATAGAAAAGAATTATTCCTGTCACACTTTCATAAAATTACTTGCGAACAAAATCATATCAAAATCATATCATGTATTTATTACATGCATATACTTACAAGAATATCAATTCCATTATTCAAATTTCACTTTACTTATATTATTTTAAAATCTAGTAATTTAGGATTACAAGCATATACTTACAAGAATATCAATCCCATTATTCAAATTACTAGGTGTTTATTACATAAAGTGGCTCGGCTTGAATTGTTTATTATAATGATCTTAAATGCCAATCTCGACTAAATTATTTTCGAAAAAAAATAAATTTGTCATTTTTATACAATTATAGAAAAACAAAAGCTTATATTTTTAACATATCATGATGTAGACTTTATAAGGTACATAATTTTAATTCAAGTTAAATCCAGTTTCCTCACTTATTTCGATTAATTTTTGGATTTTGCTATATTTTCATATTTGGTTTTTTACTTAATTTTTGAACAACGATAAATATTATTAAAACAACTAACAGCAAGACGCTAGGGACGAGCACCAACAATTACAACAGAAATTTGAAAAGAAACGTTACACCAGTTTTACCATGATAATCCTGACATTTAGTCCTGTGTCATCCATAATAAAGTTGGAAATATATATAATCTCTTCCACCACATTATATACTCGATGCACCACCGTATTCTAGTTTTTTACTAAGAAATATCAATATAGTCATATGATGCTAAAAGTGAAATGTAACTTTAGAAAATATGTTATATTTTTGGGTTCTTCCTTATATACATCAAAATTTATACTTTAATATAAATAAGTCAAATAAGTGAGTCAGCTTGAGCTCGACTCATTTTCAAATTTTAAGGTCACATAGTGTTTGCGCGTCATGACTAGTGATAATTGGGTAATATGCATGCACGTATTGTAGTTAATATTGCATTTTTATATTACTTTATGTATCGAATGATATTACTTTGTTACGTGTTTGAAATGTAGGTTAAATGAAGCTTAACGAACATTATTTAAGAAGAATACAAAGGATAATAAGACTACAGTTTGAAAGATGCTGAAAATGAAGAAAACTGTGCAAACTGCAAGGAGGCCGTAAGCTACGACCTTAGGCCGTAACTTACTACCTGTGTTGAGTCCGTCTATAAACCCCGTAAGACAGGAGGTTTGGCCGTCTGGACGTCTGGTTGAAGGTAGGCCGTAACCTACGGCCTATAGGCCGTAAGTTACGGTGTAATGCGATATTTTGACGATTGTTTCAAATTTTAAAACCTATTTAATCCCTAACATTAGGGTTTCGAAAGAGACCTGCCTCCAACCCCAAGAACGCATCTTTGGGCTATTTTGAGCCATTGGAACTCTCTCTAATCATCAAGTGATCAAAGATTCATATACACAAAATGAAGATTGAAAAGATTATGATGAAGATACAAGGCTAAACCACCCGTGATCATCTCCGGGTAGACGGTTTGTGATTGGATTATGCATGCTTGTGCTTTTACCTAGTCAAGACATAAACTTTGATTGTTTAACAACTTTTCTTCATTAATGTGTTTTGAATCATGTGTTGATTAAAGATTCTTGTTAGTGGAGTTGATTATTGCTTATCAAGTTATCAGTTTTACATTGTTAACCATTGAGTAGTAATTAGGTTATTATCATTAATTGGTGATTGCAAATAAAGTTTCTAGATTGTAGCATTAGTTAGTTTAGTAGTTAATTTACATAATCAGTTATCAAGTTGGTAATTACTTTTCAACATATGTGATAAACAAGTTATGTCTATTTGACTTCAAGACTAGGTAAAACATAGCCGTGTATTTAATTACATTTCTAAAACCCGGTTGTGATCCTTTTCATCTTAATAGTCCTAAACCAAATCCAAATTTTTATTTTGTTTATTAAAGTGATCTTTTTTATCTAGTACCGTCAAAGTGATAATAGTTTAATTTTAATTATTAAGTTAGTTAAATAATTAAATGAATCGTGTAACACTAACCACATGCTCTCTGTGGATACGATACCTGACTTCCTCTAGCTCTCTAGGTAAATTAGGTTTTTGCATGACCCCAACAACAGATCATCAACTAGCTGTTGAGAACACCATTGGCGCCTTGCCGATAGAACTTCGTCCTCTCTGATCGCCTCACTTGCAACCTTCACATGCACTCGTTATTCATGACGCATTTGAGTGATTGTACTTCAAATGCCATCATTTTGATTTAAAAATCTCAAATCTAAGTATATAATGACGAATGCAGCTATCAAACTTCCAAAATCAATGTCCATGTGTTGGATATGGAGGTTAACATTATTTGTCCCCTTTACACACAGCAAGAAGTGGGGAATCTGATGGAATATGTCGTTGTTATTATGTGGATTAATCGTCATAAATGTGTCGTCACAAAAGATTATCGATCCATCATGTAGGGTTGTTAAACAAGTCGTGTTCTTTGATTGACGGGTTCAACATGAACACGAAAATAATGTTATACACATCAACCCACAATATTTTTATTTTTCTCTTTTTACATATCAGTACTTTAAAATTTGAATTTTGTATTTTGTTTTTAGTTTCTCAAAAAAGTTATGTTTAAACTATGCCAATTTTTATAAATCATAAATATTCATATAAAACTACCCAAATAGTTTAAGTAATCCTATATAACACCTTTGTAAAACTAGAAAGATTAATAAATGGGTTAGGGTCGATGAAAACAAGATCCATTTAACTATACTCATATTTGCAAGCTCGTACTGAAATTGAAATGAACTTATTTAGACTAAACTCAAACCCATAAATTCTATGTTAAGTCATGTTATGTTATAAATTCACGTCCCTATCAATATGTGGTTGAAGATAACCACCTTTGGAGCATTTGAAAAATGAGGAACGGTGTGGTCTTTGGCAATCAATCTCCCTTGTTAAAGCGTTTGTTGAAAGACATTAAAAGCACAAGATATCTTTGGGTGACAAGCAGGGCTAACATTGCAAATCGGGACTTGGACAGATGTGTACTATTTAGGATATAATGCTCATGTATTTTACATAATTTGCAAATCATTTGCCTCTGCTATATCTTTCTTCTGTTTAGTTTGCTGATGTACTTGTTTTATAGCCTAGCTACTTGCTAGCTACTTGCTAGCTACTTGCTAGTATGAGTTTAATGGAGTATTGCCTTAAAAAAGGGTAATCTTTCCTAGAAGCCAACAAATAAAAAAGTGGCTCCAGACTCTATAATGGTAGACCAACGTGAATGATACCAACATAAGTTGTCTTGTTTCTCTTGAACATTGCCAAATTTTACATCAAATCCACGATTTCAGTATATGTTTGAGTGAATACGAAAGGTATGCATTATGCAATGATGGTGTTCAAGACTATAGACCAACCAATATGAATACATATTAGTTTGGTTTATATTTGCATTTTTAACCACAAGTGTAGGTAGATGTTGCTATTTTAATTCGTTACTGAACGTTTAATTAATGCCCCCATCTCACTCATGATAGTGAACCCTCCACTGGCTTAAGCCTTTGCTTTCTTCTTAGAACAACATTATTTTACTTAATTACACGGGTGGTACCGCTGGTTAGGCCTGATTTCACTTTTGGTCACTAACTCTCTGCAATTACAAGGTTGGTCCAAAACTTTACATAAACGTAACAACGATGGTCCCTGAAATGTATGGACGTTATCTTTTGTTGTTAAGTGCGTGTGAAATGACAAAATTACCCTTGCCCACCACACCAAACCCCCTTTCACCCTTTCTTCTTCACCATCTCCACTACTATCTTCTACCACCGTCAAAGCCTCCATCTTCAACCACCACCACCTTCAACCACCGTCACCACTAGCACCTCCATCAACCACTAGCACCACCTTCAACCACCACTAGCACCAGTGCACCACCATCAATCTTGAACCACAACCATCACCACTACCACCGTCAACCTTCAACCACCAACACCTCTTTCAACCATCTTCACCACCAGCACCACTTTCAACCACCGTCACCACCACCACCACCTTCAACCATCGTCACCATCACCACCACCTTCAACTACCAACACCACCTTCAACCTTCAACCACCACCAGCACCACATCCAACCACCATTACCAGCACCACCTTCAACCTTCAATCACCACCATTAAAAGCCAACGACCACCATTACCAATCAAATCATCGTTTTTCTTGGTGGTGGTGGCTGAAGGGTTTTGACCGAGTTACAAAAGAGACAGGGTGGTGAAGATGGACGGGACAATGGAGTCATAGTGGTGGTCAGCTTTCTAGTGAGGTGGTGCTGAAGATGAAGTGAGGTGGGGGCAGAGGTGAGTTATCAGCGGTGGAAGGTGAGTCGCCTGTGATGAAGGGGGCGTCAGCTAAAAATGGTGACCGGTTAAAGAGAAATTAAGTGTAGGGGTATTTTAGTAATTAAAGAAAATTTAACTGTCAAATTTAACGCTCATCCATTTTAGGGATCATCATTGTTACATTTGCGTAAAATTTTGGACCAACCTTGTAATTTCAGAGAGTTAAGAATCAAAAGTAAAATCAGGCATAACCACAGTGATCACCTGTGTAATTAAGTCCATTTTTTTCAAACTACTTTATAAACTTACACACGTAAGGCTTTCAAATTTCTATCACATAATATTTTTTATGAGGGACGATCACTAATGTTACTAGACCTTGGGCTATGACTTTGCTTTTGATGACCAAAATTTCTTACATTCATGGCCGACCCACATAGTATGATAAAACATAATTGTTTTGCACATGTTTATGTATCGAATGATGTTAATTCGTTGAACATTTCATTGATCATATTAATATGTTGCAAGCTTCTATCAAGGCATTTGACAGGCTCTAAGTCTTATTTGATTCATGTGCATTAGAAAAAATAATAATAGTTTCAATACTACATTATGTACAAATGAAGTAGACGAACACACAAATGTTTAGTTTGAGAAAGTGAAATAAGAAAAAATAAAAGCAAACAATAATAGCAAGAATAAGGTATTCGAATGCATGTAGGTTATGAAACAATAAGTAAAGTAGTGTTAAAATAGGAGTGTTTAACTTAAATTTTCTCAGATAATTCATTTCACTATCTGAATCTGTATTCAAAATTTTAAATATCTGAAATTCAGATATTCAAAATTTCATATACAAATTCGTGTAATCAGTCAGATATTTGAAATTATATAAGTAAAAAAATTAAATTATTGATACAATTAAAAATATTTAAAAATAATAAAAATGTATATATAACTAAACTAACATAATATTTAAAGGCTTAGATTTTTATATTTTCAAAAAGAAAAAAAATTAAAAATATGCTTATAAATATAACATTTTGGAATCCAAAGTATCCGAATTTTTCAAAAATACTATCCGTATCTGAATCCACAAGTTCAGTAATCTAAAATATTTTTCGAATAACCTAGATTCGAAATTGCATATTAATATTTTTGCACACCCTTGGTTAAGATGATATCAACATTTAAAATACAAATATGTGTAGTGATGCACTGATGCAGGTGGATACTAATATTAGTGCTAGCAAATTAGTTTAAAGGTGACATAAAATGACATGACATGACACAATTAACACGGGTACAAAAAATGAATAAGATACAATCAACTAATCGTGTGTTATCGCCTGCAATTCTTACACCATTGGGAGACTTCGAATAAACTGGAGTACATATAGGATAGACCGGTGCTAAGACCTTTTCTCAAGAGATCTTCCAAACTGTTGGGGTCCTTGCTCCGGATGTTGTTCCTTTTATTATTTTAAACACAAAGACGAACCTGTTAATAAATGTGTTAAACAACACGACATGTTATGACACAAGTAATATCACCTAGTTAGTGATATGGCATGACACAACACATTTATTACGTTTAACAAGTAACATCACCTAGTTAGAGAACATATTTTATTATTTTTAAAAACCTAAAAAAATTAAATAAGTATGTTTAAATGTCAAACTGTTTAAATACAAATTAATCATGTCTAAATGTGTCAACATGTTTAAGACATTATACATATTAAGTTCAAACCCAGATTTATTTAACTTCATGTTATATTGCACCGTGCTAACAGAGTTGTATTGCACCGTGCTATCAGATCCGTGTTAGAAATAACTAGTCATATATATTATTGAAGGGATAGCACCCCCAAATGAGACCACAAATACACTAAGGCACATATATATAATATAACACATACCATAAGAGATATGTATGAATAGGAAAGCCAAACCGATGTAACAAAATCTGTGTAATAGTGATGCGATCGTGAAGACCAGATGACATGTGATGTAGTGACATCACTTGCCAGAAAGTATAAATAGGAGAGTGAGTTTCTATTCTCAGTAATGTCATCTTTATTACTTGTCCATGCACTTGACCCGCATTACATTCCTTGAGCTCACAAATAAGCTTTTTACTAATTCTCTGACGGAGTCAGGTTGATCACAAGACTAATGGATTAGTGTTTTGCATATTCATCATCATCACTTCCTCCCATTTTCAAGCAGATAGCCCGATTCATCATGAAGATAGGTCTTTCTTCTTCAATAATCAAATATAAAGATTTTTAGTATTAAAATAGACAGATGACATCTTCTCAAGAATATTCTAGCAAAATAAAATATAATCATTGTGTTTAGTTAATATATCATCTCGCATTAGCTTTTGAGAAGTCTTCAAACACTTATGAACAAATGTAGGTATGTAACATGTATAATAAAAATGACAAGATAAATAAAAAGGATATGTAAATACAACCAGGATCTTTACAAATTTAACCTAAATGAAGTGTTTGAACACATAGAGTCAAATTAATTATGTTTGCGTTCACATCACTAGATTTGTCTCACATTATGTTACTGAAAATTCAAAATTGTCTACAGTGATCATATTTATCTAAGTGTGATATTTTCCTTCTAAAAATGATGAGAAAACATAAAAGTTACAAAAAGAAAATAGTTAAATATTTTTTACTTTTTGTTGCTCAAGAAGAATGAACTCGGAATTTGCAGGAATTTTTACAAAAAGTTGAAATTCCACATAAAGATATGGGTTCTTTAACTTAGAACGAGTAGTTTACTTTACTTTCTTGATTGATAATAAACTTGCAAATAGAGAGTGATTTACATATATAGGATGATATAGACAGAACACCAAACATTAATACGAGAACTTATTGAAAAAAAATCATTTATTTTTTCAGTTCTATAAGTTTTAAGATAAAAAAATATAGAAATATAATCATTATCACACATTTTTTCAGTTCTATAAGTTCTAAGATAAAAACAAGTTATGATTTTTTTGAAAATAAATGTTTATAATCTTTTGGATGAAAATGGTTTGTATACATAACATATACATGTGTAGATAAACAATTAAAATTAAAAATATATGAAGAAACTAGTTTGATAAGTTTTTATGTACATGAACATACACATTTGTATGTAAGATAGAAAACTTATATTTTTAGCGTGGTCAAAGATTAAATTATTATTCTCCAAAGCTTAGTGTTTTGTAATAAAATGCGTACATATATGTATATGTTAGAGCATTCACATCCCATTTCTTATCTTTATCTATATAATTACATTAAAAATCACTACTTATTCTCTCTTCTTTCAATTAAATAATATATTTTTATACCTTTTTCATTATTTTTTTTCTCTCCTTCACTCACAACCACTTTCAAAAATATTAAAAAATTTATAAGGGTTGAACAGTGAATCCTTAAATTTACAGATGAACAGTAACATTTTCTCTCTCCTCCACTCACAACCACTCAAAACTATACCATATAATTTAAGGACTCACACTCACATAATTATAAGACATGGGTTGTGAATGCTCTTAGAAACCATGCATAACCAACAAAACAAAGATTGTGACAGTACCTTGCTTTTTCAGTCAACCAACCACCAAAGTCAGTGGACCAATAACCAATTAATAAAGAAAACGATAAAATACTTTAAAAGAAATTACGCTTTTCGTCCCTGTGGTTTGATGGTTATAACCATTTTCATCCAATAGTTTAAAAACGTCCGGTTTAAGCACTGAGGTTTTAAATTTGTAACAATTAGGTCCAAACCGTTAACTACCATCCATATTCTCTGTTAAATCTATGTAAAATGACTAATATACCCTTGATTCTAAATCTACACACCTAAATATTTGGAGCCACCACCACCACTTGTGGACCTAGCCAACACCACCACCTGCACCTCAGCCACCGCCACCGCCGCCACCTGTGCACCTCAGCCATCGCAACCGACACCACCTGTGCACCTCAGTCGCCGTCACTGCAACCACCTGTGCACCTCAGCCGGTAACGGCCGGAAGAAAGTACCGCGGCGTACGGTAGCGGCCATGGGGAAATGGGCGGTGGAGATCAGAGATCCGTCGCGACACGTACGGCTTTGGTTGGGGACCTTTGATACAGCAGAAGAAGCTGCGATGGTGTACGACCATGATGCCGTACAACTCCGTAGCCCTTTCTCCGGCGACGGCGCCGAAGACTGTATCCGGCTTCCCGGCGTTCGACGCCTCTTTCTCCAGCGACGCCGGGGGAGGACGGTGGATCCGCCGCGCCGGGGGAGGTGGACATCGGCCGGAGATGGGCCCACGCCGCCCGTTTCACCAGCCGGGTTTCGGATCGATATCTTGTAACCCGTATTGATGGAGAAAGATGGGGATTTGGGGGACTGAACGAATTGGGGTGGTCGGAAGTATGTCACGAGGGAGATGAAGGGACATAAAGCTTATATATATATGTATGTACGTACGTACGTACGTACGTACGTACGTACATACATACATACATACATACATACATACATACATACATACATACATACATACATACATACATACATACATACATACATACATACATACATACATACATACATACATACATA
>BJCN01344145.1:0-12519 GCA_018326445.1 Flaveria brownii
TTTTACCCACTAAAATAAAAAAAAAAACCAAAACCGGTCCGAACCGGTTCGGTTTCCCGGTCCGACCAGCGGTTCGGGACGAACCGGCCGGTTCGACCAGTGGAAAACGAGTCACACCAGACCGGACCGGACCAGGCACCGAATCCCGGTCGAACCGGTCGGACCCGGTCCGGTCTCAACAACAATGCCTAAAATTAATCAAATGACTTCAAAAGAACTTTTCTTTGATCTTGAATGAATAATATTAAGCGTTATGTAAAAAGGTATTTTAAAGATTTTTTAATTTAATAATATCTCGAAAAGAAAGATATTATAATTATAGGATAAAATAAATTAATTAATCTACCTACTCTCTTCAAAAGATTTTTTTAATTAATGTTATTTATAACTAAATACATTTTATAAAATAATAAAAATTTCTAAAGTATCAAACTTTTTAAAAAAAAATATTTTAGAATGTGTTTTAAAAGTAACCAAAAATAATTAAAATTGTAAATTATAAAAAAAATTAAAATGATATTTTTCTTAAAACGGTATGTTTTGAAACAAAATATTTAGTTTCTTTTGTAAAAAAGCAAAAAAGATTATAAATAAAAGTTTAATTATTTATGATTTTTTACTCATAAGAAATTTCAAAAATATTTTATCTTACAATATTATTTTATAATTAATAAAATTTTATTTTGTTTAATATTTTTTTGGTCAGCACGTGTAATACACGTGTTTATTAAAACTAGTTAAATATACATATAAATATATGTATGTATATATATATATGTATATGTATATGTATATATATGTATATATATATATATATATATGTATATATTATATATATATATATATATATATATATATATGTGTATATATATATGTAATAAAAAGTCGCAAATTGAAGTTACAAAGTAAAAAGTCAATTCTTATCTTCACAAAGTCAACTTCTTACAATAAAAATCTCTACAAAAAAAATAGTTGGCAATTTGACCAATTTAATTCAGTGGCTACTAGCAACAACTTCCATCTATTTACCTTCATATATACTTTCTTTTCTTTGCATTACAAAGTCAACTTCTTACAATAAGAATCTCTAAAAAAAAATTAGTTGGCAATTTGACCAATTCAATTCTATGGCAACTTGCGCAACAACTTCCATCTATTTACCTTTATATATACTCTCTTTCGTTTGCACTCAAAACCACATTCAAAGATATGGATCAAGGGTTCAAGCATTTCAGCCACTCGCACAACCTCATCATGCACAAGATGCCCGATGGCATCAAAGTCTCGTGCTCCGGTTGCAATTCTTCTGCAACCGGAACCATATACGTTTGTTGGCAGTGCAACTTCTTCCTGCATGAACAATGCTACCGCGCCACTCGGTCCCTCAAACACCCATCCCACCCTCCTCATCCCCTCACTTTGGTCCCTTACCCAACTTACCATTCTAATTCCTTTTACTGCAATTCATGTCAGATCACAGGAACCGGATTCTCCTATTCTTGTGCTGACTGTGAATTCGACCTTCATGTCCAATGCGCGTATTCGATTACACGCGCTGCAAGTTTTAAAAATGCCCATCAGTTCCAAGAACTAGTTCCATTAGGTACTCAAGATCATTGCATACCCTTGGATTCTGATTCCAGTGCACAATATCATTCGGTGAGTCAAGATCCATCCATGGAATTGGCTCATAATCTAGCTTCCGTTTCCATTCATACGAGTTCTATGAACTCGCTTGCTAATGCTCAATATTCTACCGCGAATCATGGACTTTCCGTTTCCATTCCCACTAGTTATCCACCAAATCCAACTCCTAGCGCGCAAAACATACCTTCTGTTTCCATTCCAACAAGTTCTCACAATTCTAGTGCCCAATATCCTTCAATGCCACAAACCGGACCATCTATTCCATTTCCAAGTTATCCATCAGATTCGATCACAAGCTCTCATGATCCTTCAATACCTCATGATAACAATGTCAAAGATAATAAAATAATGCATTTCAGCCACCCACACAGTTTATCTAGAGTCAATTTAGAAGAAAATGAGGTCATTTGTTCGGGATGTGAAGAAGCTCTAGTTGGCAAAGGTTACTCATGCGTCGAACCAGATTGCAAATTCCATCTTCATGAATCATGCTTTCATTTGGAGAAAGAGATCCGTCATAAGTCACATCCGGAACACCCTCTGATCCTCCTTTCGTTAGCACCTTACGGCAATGAAAATGGTGAATTCACTTGCAATGCATGTTTTAGTGTTGGCATAGGTTTTACCTATCACTGTTCTATTTGCAAATTTGATCTACACATCCAATGTGTAAGATTACCCGAAATAGTGAAACGGGATGATCACAAGCATCTGCTTAAATTACATTACTCATGTCCTTTGAAAAACAAAGACTATATGTTTTCCTGTGATGTCTGTCATGGGTATGTTCAAAAGGACCGTTGGGTGTACTACTGTGAACCATGCGATTATGGAACGCATTTGGGTTGTGTAGATCAAGAAGAATGTAAAGGGTATAACATTCTTGACACACAATCCCAACTCCAAATGCTTGAGTTACAAATGCAAATGGCTCGACAACATGCCCAACTTCTTGCTTCTTCTACTGGTATACGCTATTAGAGTTTTATAATATGAGCCTACGAGTCCAGTTAGGTTTCTATGGTTCTTTGTGATCTCTATATATTATAACCTAACTATTCAATAAACTACCATCTCGCACTCGCTAGTTTGGGTTCAAGCATGGCTTACTTGGTTGGCTAGATTTGTACAAGTCCATAGAGAGCTGATGGTATGGTCCTTTGACGGTTTTTCAGTCTTTATTTTTTTGTTGGTGCATTGTTTTTTTGTGTTTGTTGTTTATGATTTTATGGTGTTTTAAGCTGTGTTTGAAACTATCTGATACATCCACCTGAACATTTATTATGAAACTGATGTATTAACTTAAACCTGCACTTTTGTTATTGTCACTCTCTGACATGTGTGGTAACTTGGTGTTAGTCAAGGGTCGGATACGTATATTACACATAAAAAACGAGTATTGCATACTAGAAGGCTACACTGGCCTGCTTATGTGTTTGATTTGATATAAGACATCTAGCACTACTCCATAACCAGTGGCGGAGTTTGACACTACCGACGAAACAAAAAGCCCCCACTATCCTCCGCCTATGTCCATAACATAACCATAATCTAAACTACTAACTTCATGATTACATAATCAAATTAAACTGCAGTGAACTGAACTTGACTCCTGTAGCCCTGTTACGTACCACGAATTTATTGAGCCAATCCAACCAAAAAAAAAAAGATGAATCCAATTCAAATCTTGAAGGAAAAAAGATTTGAAGAAGTAAAAAAAAGAGACTATACATTGGAACATGTACGAATACGTGCTATATAAGTTTCAACTAGTTTTTTAATTTACCCATCACGCCGTTGTCACGACATCATACGCGCGCTGCGTGATAATATATAGATTACAATCGGTCCGACTCGTTTTCAAGCTAAATTTACGTCAATAGACTCTAATTTATACCATTGAACAAAAATGTATTATATTTGACCCGACTTTTTTTTTCCAAACAAAATATATGTTGAAACATTTATATTTGGCTTGTGTCCGAATTAGATTTACGTCAAAACATAGAGTAAATGAAAATGTATTATATTTAATCGGTGCGTTTCCAAGCAAAACTTACGTCGAAACGTTTATATTTGGCTCAACTAATATCTGAACAAAATTTACGTTAAAACCTAGATATTTGTCTAAACATAGACATTTTAAAAACGTATATAAAGTCAGGCACGCAAACATTTTATATTTAAGTCGAGACATTTCGAATTTATATTGTACAAGGGTAAACCTATAACTTTAGAAGCTTGAGAAGTCGTAACATTTTTTTAAAGTTTTAAAAAATTTAAAAGTAAAAAGTATCAATAAAGAAGCCTCACTGGGTTTTTTGGCCGATGACATTTGCCACCTGCCTATAAAAATGTGTATCAGTATGATTAGAAAGAAAATTTTGTTATTAATTGGATTAGACTGAGGGGAAAAGAGGAGAAAACCGATACCCATTTGACTTTTATGTAAATTAAAATATATAATAGTTTTTATTAATATTTTAATTATAAATATATTTAGTATGCTTCAATTTTAAAATATATGTGTGTTGTCTTATTCGATATAAGCTTGCTGTATTATGTGAAAATGAATGTTTTATAAGGTCTCATTATTGTTTAATCCAATTTGGGTTATTCAGGCTAATTATTTTAAGGAGTGTTATCTATTCGGTAGCTTAATATTGTATTATAATTATTTTAATTCAATAACAATATATGAACATGAGTCGGTGCCCATTGGACAAAATTATCAAATGTTTAACCAACCATTTTAACAAAATAAGCATTTGAATTTAGCCTTCACTTATCTATTTTTAACCAATAGTAAGGTGTCAAATATCACTACAGGCTAAGTCGGCAACTCACTTAACTTGAAGTTAATTAGGGAGCAAACATGTCCCGCCTAACCCCGGCTAAACCCAGGCTGGCCCAATCATTAACTTGGTCTCACATAAAATTAAACGTGGAGCAAACACGTGTCTCGGCTAAACCCAGGCTGGCCCAATCATTAACTTGGTCTCACATAAAATTAAACGTGGAGCAAACACGTGTCCCGGGCTAACTACTCCCTAGCCGACCCAAACATTGACTTAGTCACACTTGAAATTAAAGAGGAGCTGACACGTGTCCCGACTTAAATTGTACCCAAGAGAGGCTTTTGGTCGTCCCGGCAAAACCAAGCTAAACCCGGCTAAAATTTAGTTGGGTCAGTCTTAATTTGACTTTTTTGTATGGTCAAATGTTCATTTTAGTAATTTTTGTAAAGATCTATTCATTGCATCACAAAGTCAACTAAATTATAACTATAAAGTCAACTTCTTGAGAATAAGAATCTCTACGATGAAATAGTTGGCAATATGACCAATTCTACAGCTACTTGTTAACAAACAACTTCAATTCCATCTATTTGTGATCATATGATGTACTCTCTTTCCAATCTCACTAAAAGTGATATGTTATTATGGCATAAACTGCTTCTGTACCCACTAATAATCCATCAGATCATTCCAATACTATCTCTCATGATCCTACAATGCATCAAAATGGATTGAATGATCAAGATATTATAATGCATTTCAGCCACCCACACCGTTTATCTAAAGTATATATAAAAGAAGATGAAGAAAGTGAAGAAGATGTAGAAGATGAAGAAGATGAAAAAGATGAAGAAGATGAAGAAAGTGAAGAACATGAAGAAGATGTAGAAGAAAGTGAAGAAAATGAAGTTGTAGAAGATGAAAAGGATGAAGAAGATGAAGAAGATGAAGAAAGTGAAGAAAGTGAAGAAAGTGAAGAAAGTGAAAAAGATGAAGAAAGTGAAGAAGATGTAGAAGATAATGAAGAAGATGAAGGAGATGAAAAAGATGATGAAGATGAAAAGGATGAAGGAGATGAAGAGGATGAAGAAGATGAAGATGATGAGGTTATTTGTGCAGGATGTAAAGAAACTCTAGTTGGCGACGGATATTCATGCGTCGAACCAAAGTGCAACTTTCATCTTCACGAATCATGCTTTAATTTACAAAAAGAGATCCATCACAAGTCACACCCGAAACACCCTATAGCCCTCCTCCCAGTAGCGCCTTACGACAATGAAGATGGTGACTTTACTTGCAATGCATGTTCTGGCGACAGTACAGGTTTCACCTATCACTGTGCTATTTGCAAATTTGATCTGCACACCCAATGCGTAAGCTTACCTGAAACAGTGAAACGAGATGATCACGAGCATATGCTTAAACTACTTTACTCGTGTCCTGTGAAAGATGAAGACACTACGATTCTCTGTGATGTTTGTTATGGGGATGTTGAAAAGGACTGCTGGATGTACTACTGTGAACCATGCGATTATGGAACGCATTTGGATTGTGTGGATAGTGTGGCATATAGCAGTCTTGACCCAGAAACCCTACGCATAAGGCTTGAGTTTCAAATGGATATGACTCGAAAGCGAGCCGAGCTTCTCGGTAGTTTGGGTAGGAGCCTGGCTAACTTGGCTGGCTAGAGTTGTGCAGGTCCATAGAGAGGTGATGGTATGGTCTTTGAGTCCTTTTATTTTGTTGGTGCTTTGTTTATTGGTTACTGTTGTTTGTGTTCTTTATGCATGATTGTATGGTGTTTTAAGTTGTGTTTCTTGCATGTTACAACCATAGTCACCATCACCCTCACCGCCGCTACCATCACCACTCATCGCCATTATCGTTCCCAGCAAATGCGCGCCACTGCCTCAGCCACTATCGCAACTAGCCGTCATAAACAAATATAACACGTGAACATATTATGATAAAAAAAAATATTTTCCTAAATCCAATTTGGTCATATAGCCTGTTTTGACCCAAACTCCAATTGATAACTTTTAGAATGACTCCTTTCGATTCAAACCTAGTTTTACCGGACCCACCCGTTCTTATAGGGTTAGTCATAGATATCTTGAAACTATTTTTAGACAACACAAGCATGTATGCAGTTTCTTTTATATCAGATTTAATTAAAAACATGTGTAATGATGAAAATATATTTATCAATATGATAAAAAAAAACCTTCAGTTTTTATTCACTTTATAATTTTCTAATGTGTTTTTATCAGATTTAGTATAAATAAAATCTGACATGTTTAAGGATAAATTAGTTCTAATACAAAAAAAGGAGAGATGAGTGAAGATACATACAATTCAATAGTTTGTCATCAAATAAAAATGACCACACTGTTTATATTTTAATTAACATATAAAAAATTAAAGTACATTGACCACAATTCAAGCCCACAAATATCAAGTCCAGAAGTATTTTTGTAAATCATCATTCAAGTAAAAACACATAGAAACATACCATATGAAGCTCACAGATATCATTTATGGAGTCGTGTCACGCCATGCTTAGCACACAAAAGAAGCCTCGGCATGGTAGTCATCACAGTAAAGTCCCGGGTTTTGAGTGAACCCCTGTTTCTTTAGCATCCTCCTCGCCTCGGTCACAAGCTTGTAGTTAGTAACATCATCATTCGATTCAAGAATTGTTTGAATCGCATTACTAAGCGCCCCGTAGGCTTGATCTGGTTTGCCACTTGGTGTGGCATCAGCTGAGGTCTCGTGTGTCTGGCACCCGCTAATCAAAATCCCATTTTCTGGCAACGCTCGTTTCTTTGATCCTGCATATGCATCTTCCTTACTCCCAACATCTGCTTCCATCGCGGGTTTTGCATATTCTGAATCGTTATCCAGTTTTTGCTTTAGAAACTCCTGAGCTAGACTCCCAACCATTCCAAGAAAACCTCCACTTTCGCCACCCTCACCTCCTTGGAGCTTGTTTAAGAGAACATTCATGAACTTTTTCACCTTTGGACTGGAATCATCACCGAACATATCAAATAATGTAGGTCTCACGTTTCCAACATCTATATCATCTTTGCCAGTTTTTTGTTTCAGTATGCCAATGAGAGTAGAAAGTGGTAATGATTTGTTTTTAACATGAAGATCTCCATATGTTCTCTCTTCTTCTTCTACTTCTTCTTCTTCACGATGCTTATTATGGCGTAATCCAGAAGGGAGATGAATGCCACGGGACTCTAATGCATTTTCAGCAGTTTTATGTAAGAAACTTCTAAATCCAAAACCAGACCCACTTTCTTCTTGTTCTTCTTCATTTGTATCGTTTTTGCAGCTCTCGCCAATCTGCTCTTTAGCCTCGTCGATTAGTCCACCGCTGTGGCATGAATCTGATACAATGGTTATTCTGCAACCATGAGGAACTTGATCAACAAGCTCCCTGAAGTCATCATCTGTAATCACCATATAACAAAACATCAAATTCATTACTACAGGACAATAAAGTTATTATCTTTGATACAAACAACATTTGCTTTACTTTATGTTAATTCTCTTATCATATGGATTCAACAGAAATGCAGATGTATATGATCATAGATGCATACACAGAGATAACAGGACTTCCTAATTAAGGTCCAGGTTATCAGAATTCAATTCTTCTAACAGGACTGGATATTATAAATAAAATTATAAAGATGTTAGTCAAATTATGCCGATCCAATATCACAATAATGCTAGGGGCTAGGGTGATCAAGTTTTCAGGTTGCAAATTTGACAGTAACAGGGGACACAAAACAATTTCAATGCATACTGTTCTTAACAGCAAGATCGCTTCAGATCCAGCAGTTCATTCGCTGGAAACATTAGTCTACATAATGTTTTCAATTATCATAATCACAAAGTCCGTCGGTAACTACTTCAATCCTAATAACACATTTGTGGATCAATGATTGAGCCACAACAAATTTAATTTCCTTACATGTAGAACATAATCAGACAATCATGAACAGCTTTCAACTACTCGTTAAAACCTGAAGTCAAAACATTAAGCACCAAAAAAAATCCTAAATTCAGTGATCTGAAGCTAAAATTCAACTGAAAGTAGCATACTGTTAATCAGATTAAACTCGTAGGGGACGATACACTAATCATATCCACTAGCAGGACTGACAATTATAACTAAATTATACAGATGTTAGTGAAATTACGCAGATCTGATGATGCTAGAGTAAACAAGTTTTTAGGATTGCAAAATTGACCGTTATCACAATCATAAACGATGTCGATGAATAACAGCAAGATCGCTTCAGATCCAGCAGTACATTCGTCAGCAATCATAAACGATTTAGATAATGTTCTCAGCTATCACAATCATAAAGTGCATCAGCAATCACTTCAAACCAAAATAACACATTTGAGGATCAATATAACAAACACAATAAACTCAATTCCTATCGCGACGAGCTTTCATCCATCTCCAGAACTCGAAGTTCAAAAAGATCAACTCACCAACACAACACAAATCCTAAAGGCTAAATCCAATGATCAGAACCTAAAATTCACAAACAAAAGCTCAACTTCAAATCAACATAATTAGACAATCACGAACAGCCTGTAACCATTCGTTACAACCTAAATCCAAAACGCAAAATCACCAACAAAATTCACCAAACGGAAGATCAACTTTTAATCAACCGAAAGTAATCACGATCAATTGATCGTAAACTCCGTCGGTAACTACTTTAATCCAAATAACACATCTGACGATCAACGATTAAGCCACAACAAATTCAATTTCCCAACATTTCGACACACAATCAGACGATCACCAACAGCTTTCAACCATTCGTTAGAACTTAAAGTCAAAACGCTAAATCACCAACACTAATCCTAAATCCAATGATCCGAATCCAAAATTCACCAAACAAAAGCTCAACTTCAAATCAAACTACCGATCTACTAATCTACCATACCGTTGATCAGATTGAAGTCACAAGGAACAATACACTCATCATATCCAGTATCATCATCGTCTCCGGTCTCCGCCGGGAGGCGAGTGCCGTGGCCGCTGTAGTGAACGAAGAGGAAGTCTCCGGGCTCGGCGGATGTGATGAGATCAGAGAGAGCTTTGCGGATGTTCCGGCCGGTAGGTTGAGTGTAGGAGTCGTCGGAATCGATGAGGACGGTGATATCGTCGTCGGAGAAGCCGTAACGATCGACGAGACAACGGTACATTCGCTTGACGTCGTTGACGCATCCCCGGAGCTCCGCCTTGGTTCCGGCGTAGTTGCAGCCGATCAACACCGCCTTCTTCCCCATTGATGTTGCAGATTGAAGGATTGTAGATGACTTTTTAGAGGTCAATTATTGCAGAGTGAAGTTGATTGGGATCTGAAATGATGAGAGGGCCAGATTTCAACGTATTGATGTCTTCACGACGCTTTTGACTTGATAATTTTTGTGTTTTTGGTGGTTAATTCTTTTCAGATAATAAAGACATTAATGGACATTTGTCCAAATTTACAGAAAATTTATTTTAATTAATATTTTTTACTAGTATCGAGTCTCCGTGTTGCAACAGAGGCGTAAGACTATATCAAGTAGTATCAATCACATACCAGTACCACCATCTGTGTCTACCATTATCAATAACAAAAATACTTGTTTAAAAAATAAAAAAACCGAACGAAAATTAACGTAAAAATGTTGAACCACGTAGGCGAAACGTAAAACATGTAAATCAATAAGTAAGTCGATCTGTGACTTGCGTAGGGAACGTTAAACGTGAAAAAGATAAGCCTAAAATTATTGAACCACACACGTATGTTGTGGTGTGTTAACTCTTAAAATTTAGACTAAAACGTAAAACGAAAGAATTTAAAATACGAAAAGTATAGGGGACCACCATCTCCCTTATGAAACACTATTATGTAATATAGGGGTCCGATAAATGAACACCCTGTCAGGTGTTACAGACACCATTTGAATTTTTTTCACAACCCTTGAAGACTCTTACAGGTCGTATTAGTTTGCAAAATATCAAATCAGTCAATTTATAAAATGTTACGGCCCGTATTAGTCGTTACGACCCATAATGATTTTAACTTACGGGACCGTAACTAGTCTTATGACCGTAAGTAAAATTTCTGTTTTTTAAATTTTTTTGCTTTAAATTTTCATTTTTTAATAAATGTTTTTTAATATTTTAAGATTAATTAGGTTATAGTACTTTTTAATTTAATTTTTTTACTTATATATATACCTTTAAAAAGTAAATCCAAATTCTTTATTTTTATTTTTTGGATTTTATATAAATTATAAAGGGTTGGGTTATACAAACACCCATTTATATTATTGAGGGACTCGATTGTCTCTATTTCTCTCCATGCAGGGGCGTTTTTACAATACAAACAATTAAAACAACCGCTTTAGGCCCCTAAATTTTAAGGGCCCCCAAATTGGGAAAAAAACTTTTATCTATATTATAAATTAAAAATATATGTGATAATACAATTAATATTTTTCTTTCAAAAGATAAATGAGAATGATAACAAAATAATTAAAAATTTATCAACTTCAACTTACAAAATTTGAATTGTTAAGGTCGATTTATAAATTTTGGTTCATCAACAGTTTATTGCATTTTCACTGTTGACAGTTCTTTTAGGTCTGTTAATTTTAAATTCTCTTTTGTAACTAATCACTTAATGCATCAGCTATTATTGTATAATCTTGGTTTATACTTAATCGTTTTAATCTACTACTATTCATTTGTCAATTTAATCTGTTGTTATCTATTTTGATAAATCTATATTTGTAATTGGTTTTTATTTTTACTTTAATCTATTATAGCTTGTTTATCATTTAATTTTTTCTTCTATAATTAATTTTGTTTTAGTTTATTAAGTTAGTTTCTGTCTTAAGTTGCATTTTGCCAAATTATAAATAAAATCTTATTTATGTCGCCGGTCCAAGGCAAAAGTTTTTAAAAATAATATATGGATGAGGCCCTCAAAATTTTATTTCGCTCTAGGCCTTCAAAAACATTGAGCTAACCCGGTCTCCATGTATTTATATGTATGTATAGAAATAGATAGAGATGTGAAAATAAATTGAGTGTACCAATAATATACCCCTTTATAAAATACTTATTTACAAATTATATAAACTAGTGGTATTCCAAGTCGCGCGTTGCGCGATATATGAAAACAGCTGACAATGGGAGATGTATTCAACCGTCAACCGAAGGATCACAAACCAATGCCACGCCAAAAAATAGAGTATGATTTCATCATGGCCTTTACATGGTAAACAAATCAACGTAACTAACCCAAAATAAAACAATACATGTCAATAAGCAAACACAATATGCCATAAAGATAATGTACTAATTTGATCATGGCTCAGAGTGGATATCCGGTTGCGGCTGCATGCTCAAATTGACTGCCAAGCTAGGGCAACCGATACCAATTCTTAAATCTCATCACAGCCAACAAAACTAAAACATCATTATTAATATCAGACAGAAGACAAACTATAGTTCCATGGAACACCCGGGTGAACCTAGTTCCGTAGAGAGTCTGAGATGATCAAACCTGCATCATCATCATTGACAACATGATATAAAAAAAGTCTCAGGTGAGCCCGGGCTCAACATCATTGACATGCTGAAACAAATCTCACGATTGCATCACCAATTACAGAGCCTAACAAATATCAAATTTGTTTTAGGATTTCACCACAATAGCGTAAATGAAAGGCAACGCTAGCCAAAGCCTGCCCAAAATCAGAAAGAACTCATATCTATTCATAAAGGCGCATATGCAGCGTAAAGCAAAACCCAACACAATCAGCCGACGGTCAGATGCGACGCCATACGACCACCCGTACAATCGGGGCAAAGCAATGTAAACATTACAGCCGAACTAAAATAATGAAACATAAACGAAGGTGAATCCACAATCATGAGTTCTAACAATAAAATAATAAACTAAAGTTAACACCGATCATAATCAAGCTGTCATAACGACAAATCATGTTACTGGAGGCTTAGATCTCCGTCATG
>BJCN01344146.1:4918-21697 GCA_018326445.1 Flaveria brownii
GTGCCTAGTGCCGACGTAGTGATGTGGGGGTTTTCATCAGGGTTTGTGTTTTTATGATGAGGGGTTCCTGGACCCGAATCCATGGTGGTTGGCTTTTGCTTCGTTTGTCCCACGGATGGCGCCAAATGTTGCTGCACGAATCCTAATCAAGGGATTAAGACCGGGGAGCAGTGCAAGAATGAGGTGGACACCAAGGATTGAGCTGGAACTTGGCCTTGACAGGGTGCGGCTGAGCTTGACTTCGCCTATGCTGGGTTTCGGCTGGGCAGCGCTTCGAACGGACTTGGGCTTATGTTGAGATGGACTTCGTATGAACAGGATATATGCAAGACAAGAACAACACCGTAAGCCTCGCCACGGGCAGAAGGGATTTCTCCCCGTGACCAACCTCCAGCGTGAGAATAAGTTTCTGGATGAAATGTGTAAGTATGAGTATAAGTGTAGTGAGTTAGGATGATGTTGTGAGTGTACCTGAACCTCTGTATTTATAGTGATTTTCGTATGTTAATTCATTCCAGATGAATCTATTTTGAGACATCTGGAGTTTATGTGTTTGGTCTGAAACTCCTTGGTCAATGGAGTTGTTTCCCTTTTGGTGTAAGGGGTTTTCTACTTAGCATTAATGATGTTTGTCTTCAATAGTTGACATGTTTCTTATTGGTTCTGTGGGTCTATCTTGCTACATCTGTTTCTTACACAGTTTGTCTTTTGTTGTTTGTCATTTTTTGGTTACTGAACATGATCTTGTGGCTACCAATGGTTTCTCTTCCGTATCGTCGGACTGTTCAGCCAAGTGTTGCGTTTGAGAGTTTTTACAAGTGTTGAGATTTTCTACGTTATATTGTGCGTGTGTCGTGGCTGCATGTGTGAATGGACTTTGGACCGTGTCTGGGCCCCGACCAAACTAGCTGAGCCGCGGCTGGGCCTCGGGTTTCTTCCTGGGCCGCGGTTTGTTCACAGGAATTCCCTGGATCGCAACTTGCGTCTTCGCCCCAATGCTCGGACCGCGGCTGGGGCCTTTGCGTCCCCCCGGGCCGCGGCTTTGCTCCTCGGCTGCTTCTGTGCTGCGGTTTGTTCGTGTATCGCAAAGGATTCCATGGTCGAGGCTTTTTGCTCCGATTCTCCTCCCCAGCCGCGGCTAGGTCCCGGATTGAGTGCTTTCGTGTTTCTTTTTTCACGCGTTAGTACGTTTTCGGGTGGTACCCCATCATTTCAATTTGAAGGCTTGATATTATTAACATCGTATTAAATTTGATCAATAACTATTAAAACAACTTTTAGACATAAATATTCTATAGACAACATCATTGGATAATGTATTTTAAAATACCACTTAAACACTATCATCATTATCATATCTATTAATCATATAATAATAACAACCCCATGTTTGACTTCACTTCTGATTTCCGTAAAGATCAGAATTGGTAAGGTTGTTTCACGGTTTGATTTACGCAATCTTACCATACACTTATAACAAAGATTATTTCACACGATTTAAAACCATACCCCAAGATCAACAATAACAAAGTTATCAATTACCCCAAGACCTGAAGTAATGATATTCAAACATTCATCTAAATTCTTTATATATTTGTAAGTGCACCGGAGCTATAAGAGCTGAGCAGACCATCGTGGGAGTTGTTGGATGCCGGATTTTGAAACTATTACTGATTATTTATATATTTAGTAACATACCTTTAATGATATAAATATAAATAAATAATAGATTGTGTAAAGCCAAAACTGAAAAGGGACGATAGGTGGAAAGAATCTTGGTGTAAATTCCCTTTGGATTGATGTATTGTTTTTTCGCTTAGTCCTTGTTTTAAGTACTAGCGAGTTTTGATAATGAAATTTTCCTTTAAAAAAAAATTGGAAAGAATCTAGAATTATGAATTGATAGGTGATACACAATTACACACATATAATAATAATATTATTTATGTGTGTGTGTGGGTGTCTCATGTATGATACATGTAATATTCTTCTCTCTCTATATCTATCCATGATGGAAACTTTAGCTGAAAACCAGAAACACATTTACAAATTCTTTATTGAGATTTGCTGGCCAAATGAATGATGGAATCAAAGCAATATGTATGCCCAAAGATCACATGTTGACAAACAAACTTCTCACTTCATCTCATTTCATTTCATTAAATTTCATTTCATTTCATTTCATTTTTACAGAGAGAAACATAGGGATCTATCATCTTATCTCATATCAGTATATCACTCTCTTTCTTGTTGTATATCTTCTTCACAAAAAGTGGACCACCGGATCGGAGATCTCGTTTTTTTATATATTTGTAAGTATTTTGTAACGATTGATCGTTTATGCGGTTGCGTAATTTGGTTGAAGGCGGTAGACGTTTCGATTCTCCGGTTGGTTTGATTCGTATGACGAAATTTGTGCTCGGTGGAGCTTGATTTGATGAGGATTTTGGTGGTGTTGACGGAGATTAGCGGCATGAGGTAATTGAGTATGAATTTTGTGTTATATGAATTAGTGTGGAATTGTTTCTAATTTGTTGTTTATTGCTTTGATTAGTGTGGAATTTGCTGTTGATTTGATTTGATTCAAGTTGATAGACGCTTCGATTCAACGGTTTCTGTAATTCATCTGACGAAATACATACTCAGTGGAGCTTAATTTGAATTAGCGGCATGAGGTAACTGAGTACGAATTTTTTCATATGAATTGATCTTCTCTAATTTGTTGTTTATTGCTTTAATAAGTGTGGAATTTGCTGTTGATTTGATTTCATTCAAGTCGATAGACGCCTCGATTTTACTGTTTTTGTATTCATCTGACGAAATTTATACTTAGTGGAGGTTAATTTGAAGAGGATTCCGGCGTATTCAACGGAGAATTAGCGGCACGAGGTAAATTTTTCTCTAATTCGCTGTTTATCGCTTTATTTTGATTTAATTTGATTTAGTGGAGGTTATTTTGATTTTGATTTATTTTGATTTATACTTGGTGTAAATTTGCTGTTAATTTGATTTAATTTTAAGTCGCTAGATGATGCTCGATTCTATTTCTTAACGATTTGTGAATTCATATGACAAAATCTGTACTCAATGGAGATTAATTTGAGAAGTCCGACTGAAAATTAGCGTTATGAAATAGATTGTTCTCTAATTTGACGTTTATTACTTTAATTAGTCTAGATTTTGTTGTTAATTTGAGTTGATTCAAGTGGCTAGACTTTTTTAATTTTTTGATTTGTGTAATTCATGTGACAAAATTCATACTCAGTAGAGCTTGATTTGAAGATGATTCTTCTATAATTTGCTGTATATTACTTAAATTAGTCTAGATTTTGTTGTTGATTTGATTTAGGTTATTGCTTGCAGGGTAATCTCAATTTGTTCAAATGCTTGTTGTTAGGATTCATATTGTGCGTCTGACGATTATGTGGTGCCAAACTTTATCTGTTAAAACTTGCTGATTCTGCTAATGTTGGATTGATAATTGGATTTAGGTCAATGATTAAATATCCTTGTTTTCAATTCCATTTATGTGAAAATTGTTTGGTGGATGAAGTGTGAAACTTCAAAAGCTACTTTATCATGATCTGTAATTGAGTGATTGCATCTCATATGATTGTTTGGTGAGATATTTATATGATGATGTTTTGCTTTCATTGGTTTGTTGGAGCAGGGTTGTTCTGATGTATAACTTTCCAAACAAGTATAATTTATTTTAAGTTACTAATATGTGCTTCACTTTTTCAAAATCTTGAAAATTATTTAGATTTTAATTCGTTTTTGTTTGCTAAATTGGAAGCACATGGTTCGTCAGTGTCGATAATGACAATCTTAGCCTTAAACTGTGTCAACAATTAACATAATCTTTTGTTTGATAACATAATTATGAAACTGTTATGATGAACTTTGAACCTTATATAATTACCTTTTTTGACTGTGGTTGTTCTATTACTTGATTATAGTGCAGGAATGGCAACCAAAGTACAAGCTAAATCATATTTTCATGGTTCCATGATGGATCTAAATAACGGGTTGTACAATGTTATGTGGGACCCATATCATGATGACCGAAAGCAAGGTTACAACTCGTTTTTGATGAGCCAAACAATGGATGGATACTTGGGATTTCCAAAAGAACAAATGAGGCAAACTATTTTGAAGCAAGAATCAATCTTCAGGCATCAGGTCTTTTTTATTTCGCAGATTATGTCGTTTAAAATACCATGGACAAATGACATTACATGACATTGTTGAAACTAATATTAGTTAAACTTTTTGCTTGACCGTTGTTTTTTTAAACGTTCCAGCTTCAAGAACTTCATTGTCTGTATAAAAGGCAGAGGGACTTGATGAACGAACTCACAATGAAAGATCATTACAATTCTACAATACCAACAAAAGCACCAAATTCAAGTCATTTTTTAAGTCAAGTTTGTTCACGGATTTCCAAAGAGATGTGTACTCAGAGAAGAGTGATTGATTTAGAACTGCCCGCTGATGTGGAAGAGGATAATGGAGATAAACCAGTTAAAAATAATCAAATTTCAAGCACAAAAAGACCCTATAATTTGGCCGATCTTAATAAACCAATCCAGATGGAAGAAGCATCTTTTGCAGCATCTATTATAAACAAAAACAGTGATTATGGTGTTGCTGACAATATACAAAAGCAAGATTCGTCTACAAATTCAAAGTTTTGGTACTTACAAGCTGTACCAAAAAAAGCTCATGAACATTTATCAAGGAAAGAAATGATATTTGGGGTTCAACTATGTGAAAGCAGCCATACACCACAGTTCGATTCTACACAATATTCTTCATGGGATCAAAATGCTTCGCCACTTAACCATAACCATTGGACAGAACCTCGAGAAAAGCATGATGTTTCTTATGGGAAGAAGACCCTTGAAAAACAGCTGCCGCATTGGCTTAAGAAAACTAAAGGGGAAGAAACAATACCTTATCAGATGAACTTGGATTCTCTGCAGCAACATTCTCAGCAATTTTTCACGAAAGTTGAGAAACTTCAAACTAATAATGTCCCTGGAGTTACAAAAATTCTAGGGGTCCCCATTATTAACAGTCAACATTCAGCCACCCATACTCATGATTCAAACTCAGAAAATGATAAAAATAACCGCAAAATGGAATCGAGGCATGAGATTGATTTGAATTTGTTGTTTGATGAAGAAGAGGATCTTTCATCAACACCAAACATCCTAGAAACCGATGTCAGTAGTGCTTCAATGGAGATTGACTTAGAGGCCCCTGCAGCACTTGAAGCAGAAACCGATGACGTTTTCATGAATGCTTATCAGGAACTTGTTAAATCTGCAGCCGAGGCTATCATGTCCATCTCATCATTCAATCCACCGCCAGCTGACACTTTGCTACAGTGGTTCGCAGAGGTGATTGCATCTGGTGAAGATGACAGAAAAAGCTCATTACATGTGAATAAAGATGAAGACCATATTCCTGATGGTATGGATTACTTTGAGTACATGACATTCAAGCTGCAGGAGACTCAGGTAGATTACCACTGCCATAAGGCGGTGATTGTGGCGGAGAAGGAAGAAGATAGTGGTATATCAAGAAAGCCAGTGAGCCGAAGGGGGCAAGGGAAGAGGGGAAGGCAGAGGAAGGATTTTCAAAGGGATGTATTGCCAGGAATTGTTTCTTTATCCAGGCGTGAAGTGACCGAAGATCTTCAGACATTTGAAGAGGCGTTTAGTGGTATTGGTGTCTCTTGGCAGGCGAAGCGGAAAGCTGGAAGGGGCAGGCGGCGGTCAGTGGGTCTCAGCCCCCGAACGCCGCCTCCTCCACCTCCACCGGAGGTGGTTGTTGAGCCGAGTGTTTGTAGAGTGTTGGCATTGGAGGAGAAAAGTCTTAGCGGGTGGGGAAAAAGGACGAGACGGTTGCCCAGACAGAGATGCCAAAATGGTGGTAATCATCAGTCTCTTGCTTTGAAGTGCTAGTCAAACTGTCAAAAACCACCACCACCATGGCCGCCGACCATCGTCAGTGTTATGCAACCCATTGCTGTACATAATTATACAGTAGAATTCTTAAATCATGTCTTCTGTATACAAGTGATGAAAGATGGCTTCAAAAAAGTTTTGTTTTGGTAAGATGAACTGCGTTATTTAATCATCATCTTTAACTGCTAGCAATTGTTTGGTTGTCTTTAATTACCCTGATGGTTGGTGTTAGCTTCTATTTACTAACAATTAGCAATCCCGCTATGTAATTATCCAATCATTTTTTTACCATATGTTACATGGTTTTAATAATTAATCAAGTTAACATGTTAAACAAGATGGGTTCAACCCACCTGTTAGACTTGAATTACCTAGAGCGAATGAGTAGGGGTTCAAAACTTGATAACTACCAAAACGAACTCATAAAATCTTGCTAAAATTGCGAAGCAACTGCATATAGATTCTTAAAAGCTACATAATATCATATTTATTTGTAAAGAATTAATTTATTAGACATTACTTTTAAAATATTTAGAATTTTATATTTATACGTTTCATTGAATACAATCTATAATATTGCACGTATATCATATTGGAAACCTAGTTACTTTTAAAATTTACTACAAACTGTTTAAGGCTATGATTAACAGTTGTTTTAGTTTCTGTTAATAACACCACCAAAAAAAAAATGTAGGTCCTACCGGGAGTCGAACCCAGGTCGCTGGATTCAAAGTCCAGAGTGCTAACCACTACACCATAGAACCATTTACGTTAGCCAACGTGAGCTTAATACTATTAGTAACTAGTATTTCCAGTTGGGTTGTATCATTGGAAGTTCAAATTGAATGCTGTTTAATTACATGCAACTGTGCTTTTCATACTTCATATATTTTAATTTGCTCTTTCTTCTCAGATTCTCGGCCCTATCGTCACTGGCTGCTATTGTGGAAAAGAACAGATCCACGGCAATGCAGCGAGTTACGCTAGACGATGAACATACGACTATACGAGAGCCCCACGAAGATTAAGTTGATCCCGCTTGTGGGTCGCAACATTGTTGTAACTCTTCGTTGTTGTGGGGATTGATTCTCTCTGAAATCCGCAGCTGATCCATCTAATTAAGAAGTTTGGTCGCTACAATATTATAGTAAGGTCTAGTTTTTCGAGTTTGGCCAATAAAGTTTAGTATTTTCTAAGTTTCGTCGTTAAACTTGTATTTTATGGTTTCTAACGAGCCGGGCATATTACGATAATGTAGCCTTGTGTGTGGAAAAATTGACATGATTCCCTTGGCGTAGTGCATGATTTTGGCCACTAAAGTTTAAGAACTTAGAATCTCGCCGCCGATTTGTTTTTTTGACTTTGGCTACTAAGGTTTAGGATCTTAGAGTTTGACCACTAAAGTATTTATAATGAAGTTTTTTTTATTGATTTTGGCCACTAAATTTTAGTATTTTTGAGTTTCACCCATAGTCACATGGATCACGGTACGTTCCGGTACGCGGTTCGTCAATTTATAAAATTCGGTACACTGGGGGATAGGTTCATTTGAAACGTCAATTCGGTACGCGGTACGGTGTACCATATATGTGGTACGCCGTATCCTCTAAAAACAATCTATATTATATTTTTAAAGATAATTCGTGGATTATTAGGTGTCAATTTATAATAGATGCAATGATATTGGCGTCATTATCAATTAGCGAGACAATTTTATTGACGAAGAGTAAGCAATAAGAAATCCCCTCGTCCACTACCGGTGTGATCCTCAGACTTGTACAAAAGCAATCAAACATTAATTAATAAGATTGAAAGTCTAAACATGCCTTTTTGATTCTCAATCGCTTTTCTATGTGATCGGATTCACGAATCGCTATGATCCGGTTCGCGAATCGGAGTAGACTGGTTCGGTTTAAAATTCGCCTATTTTAGCGAACCGGATCGCGAATCGTGGGGCAATTGGTACGTGAATGAACCAGAATCCGGTACGGGCGATTTGGTTCGTGATTCGTGGGGTGGGGGATGAATCCTGTGACACTTTCACCACCAAACCTCTATTTATGGTTTTCGACGAGTTAGACAGATAACGAACAAAGTAACGTAATGTTACATTGGGGAAATTGACCAAACTCCAGCCGCACGAAAAAAAATTAGTTGATATGAATAATAAAAACCAAAAATATATCTCCTCCACATCAAAAAATTTGTGACCCATGTCTTACATGATAACATTGGTCCTCCTTAGACAATGGCCCTTAGGATCACATACCATGTAGCATAATCTAATCAATAACGAACACACTATGAAATCAATAACTAAACATATATCAACTAAAGTGATTATAACATTAATTAATAACATAATTAAAATAAATAATTCTGTTTAGAAAAAGAATAAAGTATGTTAACGAACTTAATTACGTACCCTTGAACGCCAAAATGAATTTGTGGAACATATATTTAGCCCCCTTCATGACATTTAGGATTTAAATCTGCACATGATGTTTAGGTAGTACATTGCTTAGCTATGAACAAAGTCATCAAATGCTCTACTTACGTCGATAGTCATCATCCATCACCAACGTATTTTCTACTGTAAATGAATTAAAAAAATGCGGATTTACCTAATTGGATTATGAGACCTCTGTGACTAACACATTAATCGAATAAAGCTCAAGTCCGGACAAATCAAAATTCTTTCCATTTGAATCAAAGACCTTCGATGCAAAATTGTATCCCATCACTCAATAACTAACCATTTGAGATGACAATGACCATAGAGTATCAAATGAAGTGACGTAGGGTGTCTCCTTGTTTACACTATATTATAGTTAAGCCATAAAACAAGTACTTTAAATTTAAAACAACTCTAAAGCTATTTGTTATATGAATAAAAAATTTGATAGGCACGTAGGCCACACATAGGCGGTGATGGTTTCATCACCCTTCACACTTATCAAAGGAATGTAATGGTTTAACGAGTATATGACCCACTTTTTAAATAAACAGTGAAAACTAAGAATAAAAAGGAGTTAATTACACAAATAGTCCATGTGGTTTACCCAAAGTAATAGTTTTGGGTACTAACTTTTTTGAGTAACAAACTTTGAGTATTGTGGTTACTATTTTGTAACACCTGTGGGTACTAAGCGTAACGGTCGATTGTTTTTAACGGATTACCCCATCACGTGCCAAAAACGTGAGGGTAATTTAGTCAAATCAAATAGAAACGTATACTTTACCAATTTAACAATTTCTTCATCAACGTCTTCATTTCTTCTTCATCATCTTCATACAAGGGTAACCATAGCAGACGACAATGAAGTGGTGGTCAATCAGGGATGACAATGAACATTTCGACTACGAAGTTGTATACAGTAAGTGACTGCAAACCCTATGTTTTGTTTACAGTAAGCAATTCTCATTAATGTGTTAATGAAAACCCTTCTTTTTAGGTAAGGATAATTATTCAGATTTCTTTTCCATTGAGATTCACTATGGTGAAAATTTTGGTATAAAAGATCAGCAAAGGGTATATGTAAATGGGAAGATAGATTATATTGATTTTGTGGCTAAAGATGATTTCTCTGTTTCAGTGGTAAATGATATTGCTAAAGAGTTAGGTTACAATTAAAATGATCGCTTCTTTTACAGTTATCTAATTCCTGGAAGTAACTTAAACATTGGGTTGAAGGTTTTAACATACTATGAAGATATTTTACAATTTATGTACTATGTATCTGATCATCAATGCCTTACTTTTTATATTGAACATGGAAATAGTAACCTTTTGGCTACTTCAAGTGTCCCAGATGATGCAGTTACTGATATGGATGGTGCTGAAGAAGATGATGATAAGCTTATAGATAAGGCCAATGAAGTTGATGAGGTGGAAGTGGATATGAAGAACTTCAAGATGCACTTGAATAGATACAATCAAAGTGATGAGGATGGTCTTGATGTAGTTGATGAGGATTACTTGAGTAATGATTCATTTAGGACATCTTCATCAGAAGAAGAAGATCCTAATCAAAAGAGAAGGAGAAAGGCAATTAGAAGATTAAGAAAACAACAAGAAGGTTGTAAAGATCCATGCACTTTCTATGTTGGTCAACAATTTGGGAACACTGAAGAAGTCAAATCACTGATTCGAAGACATGTTGTTAAGACAAGGAGGGACATTGCATTTTACAGGAATGACCAAGAAAGACTAAGGGTTGTTTGTAAAGGGATAATACCACAGTTTAATAAGGGCTCAAGTCAAGGCCCAAGTCAATCCACTATTGATAATAAGGGTCAAAGTCAGATAAATAAAAAAGTTATGGTCATATAGGAGTTGCCAGTTCTGATGACAAAGAAATGGGTCCCAATAAAACAGATGGCGGGAGAAAAACCCTATAAAAACCTGACAAGTGTCCATGGGTGTTGTATGTTGCTAGATTAAAAGAGGAGCCAACATGGATGGTTAAGACTTACAACCCAGAACACAGATGTCTTCAAGTAGATCTGTCAAGGCTTTCAATTCAGATTAGCTATCTCAACAAATTTTGGAATAGATAGTCTAAACCGGCCATACAAATCAAGTCTATCTAAGAACATATGTAAAAAAGGTATGAAATGTCTGTTTCTAGGATAAAGGCATTTAGGCCTAAGACACAAGCCTCAGAACAGTTAATGGGTGACAACACCAAGCAGTATAATCATTTAAGGGATTATTTTCTTGAATTGCAACAGAAAAATCAACGCACCACTGTTAAAATTGAAAGTGAGCCCGAGTCAAATCCTGCTTTTGAGGTTAGAGTTTTTAAGAGAATTTATATTTGTCTTGGTCCATTAAAACAAGGTTTTAAATCTTGTAGAAGGGATATAATTGGCTTGGATGGTACATTCATGAAGGGTCCATTTCCAAGTCAATTACTTACTACAATGGGTATGGATCCTAATAATATATCCAGTTGCATATGCCATAGTTGAGGCAGAAAATTCAAATTCCTGGGCTTGGTTTTTAAAAATTCTAAAAGAAGATCTAGATTTTCATGTGAACTCCAACTTTACATTCATCTCTGATAGACAAAAAGGTATCATACCAGCCATTTCAAAGCTATTTCTATCTGCTGAACACATATACCGTTTAAGACACATTCACCAAAACATGAAGCTTCAATGGAGAGGCAAAGCATACAAAGATATTTTATAGAACATAGCAACAACAACAACAGTCCAAGAAATTAAAAACAAAATGGAAGACTTGAAGTCTACGAATGTTATGGCATTTGAATGGTTAAACCAAATTCCAGAGCTGTTCACTGGACTAGAAGCCACTTTTCATGTTAGTAACATTATTGTTTCATGTCTAAATTTACTTAATTGAATGTTGTGTGATTACTTTGTTTGAACTATAGTATGTAAATATGATTGCAGGTAGAGTAAAGACTGATGTGCTACTAAATAATATGTGTGAGGTGTTTAATTCAAGATTGGTTGATGGAAGGGATAAGCCTATCATAACTGCCTTGGAGTTTGTGAGAGAATATCTCATGAAAAGGATAGTAAATGCCATGAAAGTCATAGATAAATCCGATGGGTTGTTAACTCCTAATGTGACAAAGAAGTTTGAGATAATAAAAAAGCTACTAAGTTGACTGTTAGATGGAATAAGGGAGCAAAATTTCAAGTTACAGGTTATAATAGGGAATAATGTGTTGTTGATGTTACTGAGAAAGTATGTTCATGTAGGAGGTGGGAACTACTGAGCATTCCTTGTAAACATTACGGTTGCAGCAATCTGGGATATCTCATTGAATGATCAAGAGGTTGATATTCCTGAAAAATAGGTGGATTCTTTTATTTGGATACATGAAAGGAGGTGTATTCATACAAAGTTGGACCTATCAATGGTAGAAGCATGTCGCCCAGATCAATGTGTCCTATAATGTTGAAGGAGCCTAAGCATCACAGACCAATTGGGAGGGAAAGAAAGATGAGGAAAAAGGATACATTGGAGAAGGAAGATATTGTGGTCAAGCATGAAAAACTAACTAGAAAGTGGAAGACAGTGATATGCAAAAAGTGTGGAAAAAAGGTCACAACAAAAGGAGTTATACCGGACAAGGGGAACCATCAGTTACTACTCATTGAAAATTTCTCAGTTGTTTACTTTGTTGAAACTTTACTGATGTTTTTTATATTTGGTGGTCATTATGTATTTTGAAACAATGTTATGCATTTTGGTATGTAACTTTTTGGTTTAAGATACTTGGTTATTATGTAGTTAAAAAGCAATGTTCTGCATTTTGGTATGTTACTTATTGGTTTAATGCAGCTTTGCTTTTGGTTGATGGTTCAATGAGTTAACTACTTGTGCTCTTAGTTACAGGTGGTTTGGTTATTTAGTATATAGGCAATGTTCTGAAATGGGTATGTTACTTATTTGGTGCTCTTAGATTGGTCATTACATTTTAACACATAAATTGCCAGTGGTTTGGTTATGATAGGTTGGTTAATGGGTCAATGGTTATGTCTTTCATTTTCACTGCATTTTGGTTTGGTTATGATATATTGGTTAATGGGTTAATGGTTATGTCTTTCATTTTCGCTACATTTTGGTTATGTTAGATTGGTCATTACATTTTAACACACACTGCATATTTCCATCCACACTGCCTATTCATAACCCTAACATAACACAGTTTGGTTATGTCATTTCATCCCATTTCATTCACAAATTGACATTGTTATTTCTTTCCACTTTCAATCCACATTAGCCATACATAACACAATCAATAAAATCATATCATCCCATTTCATAACACAATCAACATAATCATATCAATTACATAATTCAAACAACATTGAACATTTCCCGTTTCATTCATAAATCAGAAAAGTTACACACTTGAACTACATCATATAGAATACAAAAACACCAAACACTACAAACATCAACCAACTTAACATTAATTTCTTGTTCTTCCTTTCAATTTCTTATGTTAGTGTTTTAACTTGGGCTTCAAAGCGGTTCTTTGAATTCAACAACCCTAGAATGATTTCAGTTGAACGGGTACACATGGGAGGATCAATCCAAACAAAAAAATTTCACTTTGATCGCTGCAAATAAACAGGGAAGCAGATGAAGATCTAATGACGGATTCAGAATTTGCAGATGGTTTAGAAGAAATTATCAGTTGTGGGCAAGAGTAGAAGCGTCATCTAGGGTTGTTAGTCCAAGAGGTTTTTACGATGGCTGCTCTACCACATTTGCAAATAACCATGGTTACTTGAAACAATTAGGGCTTCAAGTTTTGAAGACGATGAAGAAGAAATGAAGATGATGAAGAAGAAATGAAGACGATGAAGAAGAAATGAAGACGATGAAGAAGAAATGAAGACGATGAAGAAGAAATGAAGACGATGAAGAAGAAATGAAGACGCTGATGAAGAAAGGGTTTAAATTGGTAAAGTATACGTTTATATTTTATTTGACTAAATTACCCTCACGTTTTTGGCATGTGATGCGGTAATCCATTAAAAACATACGGCCGTTATGCTTAGTACCCACGTGTTATAAAATGGTAACCACAATACTCAAAGTTGTTACTCAAAAAAGTTAGTATCCAAACCTGTTACTTTGAGTAAACCACATGAACTATTTGTGTAATTAACTCAATACAAACTATTTAAACATAATTAGGTCATTTGTTTATAGTGAAATAAAAAATTAAAGAAATAAGAGTTGTGCCACTCATGCCCATAAAGCCCATGTCCCGGCTCACACCCAAAGGTGCGGTGTTCATATTCGTAAGTGGTTGAGGTGACACTCATGCCCATTACCATCACACCTTTTATATTAGGTCTGTTGATTTTATCCGTACCTAATTAATCCTCCTGACCCGATCTCACCTGTACCAGAAGAAACCCGACGCGAACAACCGAAAACCGATGGAAGTTGATTCTTATTTTAGTCGGGTTTCGGATAGACTTTATAACCTAAAAAAAACCCAAATAACCCGAACCGATTAACCCTAAATCCTAATAACCCGACCAACACCCATTATAATTAAGTAAATTGTTTATATACATTATTTGGATTGTCCAAATTGTTTGTATACAATTATATATCTAAGCATATTTTATAACTATAGAAGTAAACTAATTGAAGTCCACTAATTTTATAACATTTCAAAAGAAGACCCGTTAACATCTACTAAATTAAATTTATTGTTTAATACCTGAAACCCAACTCGAACAAACCATTACCCGAACACCTGAAACTTATTGTTATTCGGGTCATGCTTCGGGTAGACTTTGAACGCTAACAAACCTGAATAACCAAAACCCAATTAACTAACCCGGTCAACACCCTCAATTAACGTACTAGAATATCCAATGTCTTCAGAACCGAATCGGACAGTGAAGTGAACATCTTACTGGTTAACTGGTTGGACCGGATATAAGAACCGGATAATATTATAACTATTTTATAAATATATATGTAAAAAATACTAAAAAATAAAAAAATATATGAGAAAAACCGGTTCGACCGATCCAACCCCCGGTTCATCCGATTCGACTCCCGGTTCAACCGGTCCGGTTCCCGGTTCCCGGTTCGACCGCCAATCCGATCACTGGTTCAATATCAAAACGGTTTTAAACACCGAAATTGAAGTACGGTTCTTGGTCCAATCGGTCGGACAGACCGGTCCGATCCGGTTTGAAGGAATATCTATTAATTTCTAATAACTTTTCCCAAAATGATGTCGCAAAGAATATTCCGCCACTAATAGTCAAAACTCCCAAATAACAACGATAATAATAATAATATCACCCAAACAAACATCCAATGTTTGTTTCTTCTTTATCCTTACTCTGTGCATGTTGGATTAAGTTTGAAAAGTCCTTTTTGACTTTTGGAGGGGTAAAAAGACAAAAATACCCCTCCAGAAGTCACTAGAAATCAAGATGGAGTAACTTCTACTCACTTCTGGAGGGGTATTTTCGTCTTTTTACCCCTCTAAAAATCAAAAAGTACTTTTCAAACTCAATCCCAAACACCCCCCACTATTCGACGACGTCCCAATTTGTAGCAGAACATCAAAGAAATCAGCAGCAGCAGCAGATTCCTTTCAATCTCTCTTCATCTTCATATTATCATATACAATTCGTAAGATCACACCTACTTTTGCCTTCAATTTCTGTAATAATACCTCTGAATCATGATTACATCGTCTTCTAGGGCTTAATGCGATTGATTTCAACCAATTTGGTTGATTAGGGCTTAGGGTTTATGTTTCTATTCTCTGACTCTGTTTATGGTAGTTATTGTAATATCTCAAATGATATTTGTTAAGAGATGATGAATGAGTGAGATGATTGCGATATTCGGAGAGAAGACACTGATTGAGTGATTTTGATATTGGATGGTGAAGTTGGTAGTCTTTTATGCAAAACTGGTATTGATTTGGTTGCATATATATGAACTTCTATGTTGTTTTTGAGATTTGTGTCAGTTTTGAATGTGAGAACTGTTTTATATGACATTTGAGCTCATAGTTATGTGTGTGATTTCTGTAACTTGATTATAGTTCCAATAAGACATAGAGCTGTGAAGTATGTTGTGATATGTGTGTTGCCTGTTCTTTCTAGTAGTTATTTTTTGCAGCTAAAACTACTTTGATGGTTTATGATTAATCAGCGGAGTATAAGAAGTTTTCTTCATGATACGGCGTAATGTGATGAACTCATCTTACAAGCTTTTTGCACCGTCCTTAATCCCCAAGGACCAGCCATTTTGTCCAACGTTTGATCAAAGGTCACTAGGTTTGTCTTGCCTTTGACTGGGAGTGGCCCCAACTCCCAAGTAGGTGGGCATCTAGAAGCGCTTAGCGCCTTTCCTTAATTGCTGAGGCACTCCTAAAGGATATGCAGTAGTGACCAGGAACTCACATGTTAACTATATTTCTGAGTAGATTAGATCTATGAACATTGGGCCCCTCTCACTAAGTTGAGATATGTGTTTTTGCCAGTGTCATATCTATGTTTGTGATGATGTTGGAACTAAATAATGAAGCATTATGAGTTAGAATCAATACATATGGACTTCTTTTGTAATTTAATAGAATGTCAGTTTTATAACACAAATATGTGCTTAAGCTACTTGAGTTTTGTATGTATTTCTTGGTTTTAAATATGTGCGAGTCTCGCTATAAGTTTTCTTTTGGGTTTCAGACAGGATTAAGAAGCTGGAATTCATTTTTTTAAATTGATTTCTGTTTGTAGTGAGATTAGCATCCATCCATATGTGGAATTTTGCATCTAAATGTCTAGCGGGCACTGGTGGGCTAAGATTCAGAGACCGCTTCAGAAAACTAACACAATGTGTTCAAGAATCATCAGACGATGAAGCTTCTTCCATGATCAGTAAAGAAGATGGATTAGAGTGCCCTATATGCTGTGAATCCTTCAACATAGTTGAAAATGTACCTTATGTGTTATGGTGTGGCCATTCACTCTGCAAAAACTGTGTCTTAGCTCTTCACTGGGCCATTGTCAAGATCCCACCTTTACCAGTTCGATTACCCCTTCTAATATCTTGCCCCTGGTGCAATCTTTTATCACCTCGTCTTGTGTTAAAAGGGAACCTAAAGTTTCCCCGAAAAAATTACTTTCTTCTTTGGATGGTTGAAAGAATGAACAATGATAACATCAAGATGAAGTCTCATGCTGATTCTTGTGGCAATTGTCACACATCAAAGTTGACTACAAGTAATGCTCAAACGGGTCGATCATCTGGTCCTGCTGCAGGTGA
>BJCN01344150.1:12640-27905 GCA_018326445.1 Flaveria brownii
GACAACTCCATTGTTGAGCAGGTTAGTTTTTTAGTTTTTCAACTTCTATGTTTATGCAGTCTTTGGCTCTCTGTGTAATAAGCACATATGAATCATATAGCGATAACATGTACAACTTGCATTTATTTTGAAATAATAGGCACTTGGGAAATACGGGATTATCTGTGTTGAAGATCTTATTCACGAGATCCTAACTGCTGGCCCTCATTTTAAGGAAGCGAATAACTTCCTCTGGCCATTTAAGCTGAAGGCTCCCTTGGGAGGCCTGAAGAAAAAGAGAAACCACTATGTTGAAGGAGGAGATGCAGGTAATCGTGAAGATTACATCAATGAGCTCATAAGGCGAATGAATTAGAATTTTTGTGTTTTTAATGTTGTCTTTTGATATTACTAGATTGTGTACTTGGTGTTTCTTTAAGAGTTGGAACATTTTTTTTCAAACTGAAGATGTATCATCATTGAGAAAATTTTGGATTTTGTCATAAGGATTTGGCTTGCAATTTTGCGCATGGTCTTTCCCATGTGTACTCATGCTTATACAGGATATCTATCATTAGATATTATACTAAAATTCGATTGTTGGAGGACCTCTTTTCAATGTTTCTATGTTGACTTTTTTTTTTGGGATGTTAAGAAATAACTTCACTGCTTTAGTGGCGGATCTACAAAGTTTTTTAAAGTGGGGCGAAAATTTTTTAGCATTCGTTTAGGTATCATTATATAAAAAAAATTCTGTCAGTTCGGGTTGAATTAGGTCGGGTCACAATGAAAGACTCAACTTTTTTTTTCTAAGGTTCATAAATCATTGAAGATTTAGAGTTTATTATTTTTCAAATCATAGTTTATATTCTTTACTTTTAATCAAATAACATTTAAACAACAAAAATAATTATATAAAACACTATAACTCTAAAATACTTAATAATCTTATCTCATTGCAGAAGGCGGAAGTGGTGATGGAGAAAGTTGTGGCTTAATGATTGGAATTGTGTTTAAAATTAACTGTCTATGTCAAATAAACGGTTTAAAACTTAATCTAGTCTATGCTTAATATTAGGTTTAAAACTTAAAAGATTAACATTTGAAAATTAAGGGGTGGTGGGAGACTATCATAAAATTTCAAGGGGGCGGTCAGGATTTCACGTATATATTACATTACAAGAATGTTTTTGGGGTTGGTGTCTGCACTGCACCACCTACTGCCGATAGTGGTTTAACAAGGCCATCCATGTGAGTTTATACTTCACCACATTATTGATCATGATCATGTTGATGGTGTTGCAACCATGCTCCATGGCTGTTGTGCATTTACAAAACTTGATCTATTGGTTTTTTTGTCATGAATGTTGTATATCTAAAATAAACTGTAACACACTATGGTATGTAACTTAAGAAAATCAAAATTTTAGAATTCTCGTTGGAATGAAATTAACTTATATGTAGCTAATTTTTATTTATCAAATATGTATTTTTCCCTTCTTTTAGTTTGTGACAATAATGTTTACATATCATATAACTTCTTACGAGGAACGACAATGAACTTATATGTAGCCAATTTATCTGCCAAGATCCACATCTCACATGGTCGACTTCCAATTATAATCTGGGTCGAGTTTCGCATCATTCTTACGTTGATCCCATCAATAACCTGTTTGCTAGATTTGATAAAATAACTTTCAAAATTTACTTTGCAGCAAATAAATTTGAACCAGAAAACTTTCATCCGTAAAAAGTTTAATTACCTACAAATTACCGACGAGATGCAATACCCTATAGTGGTGTATCAGTCCTCTTAACTCGTTTATTACATGATTCAACAATTTGTATCGTGTGAAAGTTACCCTCCTTTTGTTGCTCCTATGCATGTACATTTTCAGTTTAAAGTTTGTTCAATCTCTTTTTATTCACCCTCCATCTTAATGTGAGTAATCATTTCCTACCCTCTGTATTATCTACTGCAACCATGTGTCCACTGTCCACATTCAATTTGGTAACTTTATTTTTCTGTTTCAAAGACCCATTTAAAGTATATGAACATAACCCATATGTATCATCTTAAAATAAATACTTATATCGTATAACAATATGTATTTAGTTTATAAAAATGTTCACAAGGTAAACCTACAAATACAAAATGACGTGTGTCCATTAATGAACAAACTTACCATATGAGTTTTGTATCTTTATATAATTAAACAAGAACTCTTTTAAAAGTCACTAGTTCATTTATAACAACGTTTAATTTATGTCTATTAACCATTCATACATGCATTTTGTAAAATTTAAACCTTCGAACTTTTGTACAGAGTGAAGACACCTTACCATCTACATATTCTCTTAGATACATAGTTATTTGTACATTTTTGTACATTTTGATTGAGTTCATTTTTTATTAAACTTTTGTGACTAATTTAATAATTTTAATAAACTATTAACTTATTTATAAAGTCTCAAATCTCGCGTGAGAAATCAAGACACACACGTATGTATCTACTACCATTGAAACATTAGTTCACGCAACTTGTTGATTCAATGAAATAGATCATGAAAAGCCAAGTGCATTGTGTGAGTCATATACGTACACTCGCTCTAAAGTTTCCTGTGGATTCGTGTCTTTCTGGTGGATCATAAGCTCGATTAACGGTATGATACAACTCTAAAATCTAGTCATAGAATTTACATTTGTTCGAATCGTATCGTATAATCTTTAAATTATATTAATGTGGTATGTTTTCTGGTTTAAAGTTGAAGTGTTCGTTACACCAAGAATGTTCAATCAAGGATGTTTATGGTCTTGATTGTCGGTTTTAATGAAATTTCGGGTTGAAATGTTAATTATGGTTTTTGAGATGACAAAACAAACCGGCCGGATGGATGAGTCGGCTGGACCGGCTTGTTTTAACGGTTTGATTTGTTGGTTTAGACCAATTTTTTTTTTAAATTTCTTTTCATAATCATTAGTTCATTTTTAAAAATTTTAAAATAATAAATATGATTTATGATTATTATAAATATATGTAACCGACATATTTAAAATTTGATAAAAATGCTAAATAGCAAGTGAAGACGTTTTGGTGCACTTTTGACATATTATTCATACTTTTTGTGGTGTTAATTATGTTGTTTTTATATAAAAGAATCTAACCAATAAAATAATTTAAAATAAAATTAAATTATATGGTTTCAACACTAACACAAGACGGTAGCCTCAGATGGGATACAAAAGGAAAAGTTTTTTGGGGTGAATTTACTTGTAATGCATTGGAAGTTTCTTCAGATTTATTTGATGGATAGAAATTGCTTGAAAATCTGTAGTAAATCAGACACTAATCGCTACTTCAATAGTAATTATAACCACATGTAGCAACTAAAGCATCAGTTGCAAGTGGTAACTGTGCATTGGTAGTAAAATCGGTTTTCGGTAGCCACCTTAATTAGTTTTGGTAGTAACTATGAACCTTGGTAATAACTTTGTTACTGATGAATGCTTATAGGTTAATTAGTAATTTTTACTGATGTAATATGACAATCATAAGTGTTAACGGTCATGTCGTTTCATAATTGCCCATTTCGTAATTGCGATGTTAATTGCAATTGGTTCAATTCCTATATAAAGAATCATTTGGTCGATTTTGGTCATCTTATACTTATGAATTCTACTATTATTTCTCATAAATTCACATAATCTTTATTAAACACTTTTTTCTTATAAGTATTTTATACCAAAAATAAATTTAATATGAAAGTGAACATAATGATTCAAAGGTGATCCAAGAAACCCTAATCCAGAAAGAACAAAGAAAACAAATTCACAACATAATAGGTTAAAAATTATATTTAATTTCACACTTGTTTGAATCATATAATTCAAAGTTAAAAACTTTGAATTGTTTTTTAGATCAACGGTAGATTAGTTTAATATATTTGTAACACATAACTAACCAGATATAAATGTGGATTGACTTGTAGTTTTGACATGGGAACAACACTAGAAGCCATAGCATTTTTTGTGTTATTGTCAATCTTTTTGCATACACTAGTCATCTTTTCAACGTCAACCGATGACCTTGTTAGGATACGACTGAAAAAAGTGCCCCTTGGAGAAACCAACACTCATGTTGATTCATATTCAACCTCATATGATGATGATATCAACCATGATGGTTATCATAATTTGAATGCACTCATTAAGAAATATGGGACGAATGTTGATGATCTACAAGATTCAACCCGAAGGTCTGATATAGTAGCACTAAAGAACTATCGCAATGTTCAATACTTTGGTGAGATCAGCATTGGCACCCCGCCTCAGAACTTTACGGTGATCTTTGACACGGGAAGCGCCAACCTGTGGATACCGTCATCAGAATGTTTATCTTCGGTAAGTGTTTCATACATGATATATATTGTGCTAAATGTCATCTTTGAGTATGACTGAAACTTTTACAGGCTTGCTTTCTCCACTCGCAATACAAATCAAGTGAATCAAGCACCTACAAAATGAATGGTTAGTCACTTTATTGCCTTTTATGCTCTAATAAAGTATGAATATTTTGCAAATCAATAAATGTTACAAGAGATTATGATGGTTAATACAATTTGCATACAATATAATATAATATAATACAATATAATGTTTATATAAACCTAAAGTGGTCCTTCAAGGAATTTAACATTTCATAATTCATACCTCTGTAATATTTTATTATTGACAACTTATTAACGGGTTGTTTGATAATATCTGAATGATTAATGTTAAACTAATAAGAGGTCTGAACCATTAAATGCTGAACCATTAAGAGGTCTGAATCATTAAAAGCTAGTATATCGGTTAACTATTCAAAGGCAAATGCCTGATCAATTTAGATAGGAGGTCTTAACTATTCAGCATTAGACCTCTTAATCATTCAGCATTAGTATAATGTTTAACCATTCAGGGGCAAATGTCTTAACCATTCAGAGGCAAATGTCTTAACCATTCAGAGACAAATGTCTTAACCATTCAGACATTTACTTGCGAAACAAACAGTCTGAACCATTAAGTGCTGAACCATTTAGACATCTGAACTATTAAGAGACTGATTAAGAGACTGCCAAACAGCCCCTAAGTCGCGCATGAGGGAAAAAAAGAGTTTTTGGGCCCTCTAAAACATGGACCTTGTGATCATTCACCCCGCACACCCTTCAGGGCGCCTCCAGATACAATGAACCAAAATGTGTAAAATATTAGTGAATCTAGAAATATCAAGAGTGTACATGTACACTAGTAACTTTTACCTTTCTCTACACATGTGATCTCATTACTTTGTGATAACTCTTGTAGGGAAACATGCTGCTATTGATTATGGTAGTGGAGTAATATCAGGATATTTCAGTGAAGACAACATCATAATTGGTGGACTTGCTGTTAAGAATCAGGTGAATTTAACAATCATGTCCTCAAGTTTTATGCAACAATATTACACTTGGTAAAAAAGTACGTATTTACCAAATAGTGGTCTCGTTAGGAGTTCATCGAAGCAACAAGGGACATCGGTATGAACTTTTTGTCGGGGAAGTTTGATGGCATCCTCGGTCTTGGGTTCAAGGAAATATCTGTTGGAAACGTCTCCCCAGTATGGTATTTTTATTCAGTCTCTACTTATGCTAGTTCATCATAAAGATTGTAACACTTACGTAAAAATGATTAATATTTGGTATCATGTGTAGGGACAATATGATCGATCAATATCTAGTTAAGGAGCGCGTATTTTCATTTTGGCTTAATAGAAATGGCGACAAAGACGAAGGGGGTGAAATCATCTTTGGGGGTGTTGACCCGAATCACTTCAAGGGAATGCATACTTATGTTCCAATCACTCAGAAGGGTTATTGGCAGGTTCTTTCATCTAGTTCTTAATTAACTTTTGTTTTAATTAATTCATCTAGTTTTATATACATTTAGTTTTAAATAGTTTTGTTATTTGATTATTTGCTAGTTTGACATGGGCGATATACTTATTAACGGGGAACCGACTGGTATGCCTATGACAAACACTTTTGTTAGCTACATATCGGGATTTTATCGCACATCATGTGTTATATTTCTTGTAGGTTTTTGTAAGAGTGGATGTTCAGCAATTGTAGATTCGGGAACTCCATTGATAGCAGGTCCAACGGTATGTACCTTTTCATATCTTGATATTCAGTTGTACGTCTCATCCTTTTATATTATATTTTAAGTGCTTGAAAACACGTTTTGATATTATTACAATTAACTTTTTAGAATGACGACATTTTATATAACCTCGAATAGCAGACACTAATCTCATGAACATTCTCATGCCACTTCCAGCTAACACCACTAATGTAGAGGAATCGTAATATGATAATCAATAACTTGGAAGACCTGAGAGTTACACATTTGCTTTTATATTAAAACTATTTGAGTTCACATCAAATGTTCAATCGAATAAACTCAAGTTCATAAACAAAGTATGATTTTTTTTGTGTGTGAAAATCGTGAACCAGAAGAGAAGAAGTAAAACTAGATTGACCATTTTTTATTCAAATTCAAAATCTTGTAAGGATGTGGTAACTGCCTTCGACAGTTGTCATATACAATTTTGACTATTTTAACCATCGAGTTTCACATATGAAATTTGTAAAAAAACAAATTTTCATGCATTTTTAGTAAAACAATATTTATTAAAATAAAAAAAATTCAAGCTGACGTGGCAGTTCAACCCCATCCAGAGGGGTCGCTACCCCTTGGACCCCCCCATTGCTTAGTGGCGAAGCCTCTAAAAAGGTTTTATCACAATAAACTCAAACAAATATGCACTCCATACCTCCTGATGTGTTTGATGAATATTATGGTCTCATTAATCAATCCAGTTACATTAAAAATATATAACAACTCACCTTTTGAGAAACCAAACAATCTTTTTCTACCTACGAGCATGCTCTAGTTGAAAGTAAAGCTGATTTTCAAGTGAATAACCTTGCATTGAATCTATTGATAATTAGTTTCTCAAAACGGATTGAACGTTATAGTCCAACCATTTATCAAGAAACATTGTATCATCCGTATAAATAAATTAGAAGGAGAAAAGCCTTTCTCACTAACCTAAATCTCCTAGAGAAGGCCTACCTGAATCGAATTTTACATCATAACATATACTCCCTCCATAGCTATAATAATCATAACATATACTCCCTCCATAGCTATAATAAAGCGAAACGAAGACAAAGGGTCACCTTGTCTCAAACCCCTATGCATATCAAACTCATGGAGTTAGATCTGATAGCCTCGCTGAATTAATACATGCACTAATCCAATTAATCTACTTGTTTCCCAAACCCCATAAAATTCATCACTTTTTTGGAATAATCACAAGAAATATAATAATAGGCTTTCTCGAAGTCAATATTGAAAATCATAAGTTTCTTTTTCTAAACCATTCCCATACTTCATTCATAATTAGTGGCCATCAAGGATCTAACGACCCTTACTTCATAAACATGGATTGATTTATGCTAACCCTAGAGTTAATCGCCTTAACCAACTTAATAGCCAAAATCTCCTTGTTAATTTTGTATTGAATACCAATAAGACTATAGGCCTAAAGTGTATGACAAGCACCGGACTTTGCACCTTGGGGATCAGCTTAGTGGCGGAGCATGAACATCCCCGTAGAAGGGGCGAGGGCGAAATTAAATTTTTTTTTTTTGGGGGGAACTCGATATTTACATAAAAATTTACACTACCGGGTCAAAAATTTACACTAACAAACTAAAATTTAACACTACAGACGAAAAAAATAAGGGGGCAGCGCCCCCCCCCCCCCCCCCGGTCCCCACTATCCTCCGCCCCTAAAGAAGAATTAAAAAAAGAGACCTTAAAAATACATACCAAACCACATTCAACACATAACATTTAATAACATACCAGAAACGTCAAACAAACAAAAGTAAACCCATCTGATCACATTGATATATCTTCACCACAAGACCAAACGACATACTTCAATTCGTCCGTAATTACTTAAGCCTCCAACAATGAGCACTAAGCTTATGATTAGAAAGCAGACTGATGACTACAACTGAATGACTGGTCATAGGTATATGATTATGCTTCACTTCGGATGAAAATTAATCAAAGAATACTCGTTTAACATAATGCTGATCTGGTAATCATTCCCCTTCCTTTTGATGCTTGAAATAGCTTCTTGTCCTTTTTTTTCTTCGTAAGAGCATTAAAAAGTTTTATCTTTTCGACACCCTCCAAAGGCCATTTGTGTTTAACCATTAAAACGAGTTCATGTTCCTCTTGAGTGTGGATCTTTGAACGCGTAATTATTATATCATTGGTACACTGCATGCCTTGTTTCAGACTATGATCAACCAGATTAATCATGCGATTGGCACCAACGGAGTTTTTACGGACTCATGTAAACTTGTGGTTACTTTATTTGGACGATTGTTATTTGACGTTCTTGTGGCACTGGTAAAACACCCTTCTATTTTTCAACTTATTATTACTATTATTAATTATTAATTATTTAAACATGCATCCTTCTATATATTAACATACACTGATACGGCAAAATGTTTTCGCTTATTATCGTACTTGTTATTTTCTAATTAAACAGGCCGAACCAAAGATTGTATGCCTTCCGTTTGGACCTTGTGTGGGATCTCTCAACGCCAGGTCAGCTATGTTTTGTTCTTAGCAACAAAATTTTGATGCAATCATTGAATCCCATAATCAACATATGATGCGATTTTAGTGACATTCATTAAAAACAAAAGAGTTCTTGTTTTAGGTGTCTAGGTAGGGTGCCAACCCTAGATGTGGGTTCTAGGCAAAATCAAATTATATACGAAACAAGCTTTAGTAAACCTGCGTGTTACACGGTTTGCATCAATAAAATATTAATATAATAAAATTTATTAGTTATAGAATAATATTTTAAGATATATATGATATGACTGAAATTGTATATGAGAAACGACTATAAGTAATAAAACTGTTATATCAAATTTTTAAAAGTTCGTTATTAATTTTTTTTCAAGAAAAAAGTAAACATTTTATTTTAAAACAAACCGAATAAAAATGTTATTTTTAAAATTTCCTTATTATAACTCCAAAATTTAATTATTTTTGTTTTTTAAAAAATTGACTTCTTTACTTTTTAAAAATACCAATTTAAAATATTTCATATTTTAAAAAAAAAGTTTTATGCTTTAACAAAATTTATTATTTTATAAAAAATATATTTATTTAGAAATAAAATTAATAAATAGATCTATTTCTTAATTTATTAAATTTAAAAAGTGTTAAATAATATTATTAGTAGTTAAGGTGATTATTTAATAGGAGAGAGAAGCAGAAAAATTTGAATGAGGATGATTGTGGTGTTGACACGTGTCATCCCAATATAACTTTTTATTAGAGTAATGAGATTATTATGTGGGTTATTAAAAGTTTAAGGTATTCCGGGGCATCTTTCATACACCGTAGCATTTTCACAAAAATATTAATAGAAGTATTGTCATGTATATATGGACGTATACTGATTATAGATTCTGATAATAATTACGAATTATAGTAAAGATTAAACAAAACCAAGCATTTAGATTTTCTTTTACCCGTCATTAGGAAAAAGAAAAGATAAAAATAAATCATTTTTTATTTCTTGAATTCGCTCCCTTGTGTGCGTGCACATTTGGTGAAATTCACAAAGTTTTACACACAATTTTAAAATAACCACCTATTAATACAAAAAGTTCTTATCTCATATGATGTTCAGTGTCACCACCGAGAGTGAAAAACATACGAGTGATGGTGTAGTATCCGGAGTTGAAGGTAACCCATTGTGCATAATTTGTAAAGTGATCATGAGGGTGATTCATGATGGGATGGTGAAGAGCCGAGATACTATTATTAAGTTTGCTACCAATGTGAGTTAGATTTATTAATCTTGTTGTTTTAATACTTTCGATGCATACTTTTTTTTTTCCTTTTCGTTTGACGATTTTCAAGCGGTCTACAGGTATGTAGTCTTGTTCCCATCCCTACTGGGGCGTCTATGGTTGATTGTGCTAGAGTCCCTTCTATGCCTATTATTTCATTTACTATAGGTGGTAAAGTATTTGAACTTTCACCGGATGAGGTATAATTCCGCATAAATTTAACATTTTTAACGATCGAAGTCTAATAGAATTTCTGTGAGTATTTTTTATTAACGTCTTGTCCTTTTTGCAGTATGTAGTTAAAATCGGCAAAGGAAATGCTATGGAATGCATTAGTGGTTTCATTTCTTTAGATAATCCTCCTCATGGTGAACCATTATGGTACATGTTAATACTATTTGTGGTTTATGGTACATGATCCATTAGACTAGATTGATCGAATTTACATCTTTTCATATTCAAGATTGACATATGTTTCTTGATTTTTGTGTTGCAGGATATTGGGTGATGTTTTTATGCGTCGCTACCACACTATATTTGATTATGAATATCTTAGGGTTGGATTTGCAGAAGCTGCGTAAACCACAAGTCATGTTTTAACAATAGGAGTAATGGGCTCATCTACGTTAGCTTCTTCACTGTAAAACACAATAACTTTAATTGTAGTAATATGGTGAAATGTTTTCTTAAGAGTTTTCTCTCAAATATATTATGGTTAGTGAGGCTAATGATATTCTATAAATCCACACTGAACCTCGCCTTTGGGTATGGATCTAAATGAGCGTACCGCACATCATCTTAAAACAACTATTATGAAGGCCTAAGCTTCAACAGGCGTAACATTTGATTCCATTGTCACATACCAAATAATTTTGTTCATACAACAATTAATGACAAACTAAATGTTGTTGATTTTGATTTAGTCCTCAGACTATTCTATGAATATTTTTATTTTGATAGTACTAAAGACAAATATTGTACAAAAGAAAACTCTTTTTGACTTTTATGAGTTTATGAGACGTAAAATGTCATATTTATTACGCCCACAGTCCACATTCATGACGCACGCATGTCTATAAGGGTGTTTTGCCCACTTAAAGATCCCCATCTTCCATTAAGTATGAAAATAACAACCATGAAAGGATATCAATTATAAACCTAACTAGTACTTATTCATCCACGCACGTTGCGCGTGTGATGGCTCAGGCTTAGAAAATACTATCAGTTGCAGCTGCTAACCATAAATGACAGACATGTCAAAACAATCGATACCATCGTTGGTTATCATCACAACCTGGTATATGACATACAGGTTTATCACTACCAAAACCTGAAATATAGGTAGAATCACCAACATCACAACAATATTCCCAAATGCAATAGATTCAGGGCAACAACCCGATCAACCAACGGATGAGTCAGGTCAAAGGACCTCGGGTAAGTCTCAGATGAGTAGGGTCATCATCATCGACATCTTTTCTAAGAGTAGGCGTAACCCAAAACATCAAAACCTTAGATGAACATCACGCCAAAGTCTCGGATGAGCAAATCCTCATCATCATCGACATAACGAAGGCTAGAAAAAGAGGGAATCAAAGAGAAACACACGACGACAAGCCACCACGACAGCTAAACCACCACCGCCGACACCCTTAACGACATGAGAACGGCTGCCTGCTCTACCTCAACCGTAAACGGGAGGTCGAGCGACGGCTGTCCCCAAGGGGGCGGTCACCATGATGGCGGCCGACGGGCATCAACCATCACAAGAGACGTCCATAACCGACTAAACACCCACCAAACAGAGATCGATCGTAGGCCGGACGGCCACCGGCACCATCGCATCTAACTCTCAGACTCTTCAGTCGGAGAGCACAAACCCCTATCAAAGACCCACTAAATAGAGATCATCAGAGGCCGAACAACCACCACCACCGCGACATCTGTGCATAGGAAAACGAAAGGACATCTGCCACCGCCGACCACCAGTAACACACCCACGCCGCCACCGAGCATCCCTAAGGGGAGACGGCACGACAACAGAAACACCACCATCGCCACCATCAAAAACAAAATTGGATCTGAGATCAGTCCAACATCAAAGAAAGATAGGAGCCCGACATGCAACCGGCATCAACGGTGTGGTGGTGGCGTGCCGGCAGTGTTCCAATCGGAAAATCTTCCCTCAAGCTCTCATCTTTCTTTCTCTCTCTAAATAATGACTGAAAGTAACAAATGAAAATGAAAGGTGTGATGCTGAGTGGAAGATAAAAGGTGTGATGCTGAGGGGTTAAAATAGAAATCTTCAAAAGTTGTGTGGCAAATTTCAAAAAAAAAAATAAAAGCAACTGCTGTGGCATTTGCTTTATTCATATTATCTAATAATTCTCTTCAATGTATGACAAGATTTTACCAAAAAGATAAAAGAAAATTTATAACCCTTTTTTTTCTAAGACTTGACATCAAAATATACTTATCTATTAATAGACTATTTGAAAATTATCTAGGTAAAATATCATGGTAGATACAATTACACATGACAGATAATGGTGTTATTTGGAAACACAAAGCAACATCACATGTAAAAACACTATGAAATTTTAAATTTGTCCCTCCAAATTTATTTTCACACTGATTATGCAGGACGAGGACGTAATTTTATTAATAAAAAATATAATATATTCAAATTAAAATCACAAAATTAAAAAAAGTAGTAAACTTGAAGAAACAATATCCACCAAACTTTGGTTTGCCTTGCTTTGATGAGTCGGCTAACTTTATTATCTTTATGTGTTGATTATGTTGGTGTTGTGTATTTCTTTGGGATTTCGCTATCCCAAAGACTGGTCTAAAAACTCAAACAAAAAATAATTAATAAGTTAGAAAGAAACTAATAAAAAGTGATAACTTAAATTAAATTAATATAAATTATACCGCTTAGATGTAATCACTGTTGAAATTATTCATATTTATATTTATGTCTTTCCATTTTAAGTTTACTTGGTGGAGGGTCATTCGTTTCCACCAAGATGCTTCTTAAAATGTTTTCGATTGAGAACGAGACGATTTTTTGTTGATTACCGATGCAAGCGTCTTCGGAATCAGGAATCTGGCCAAGGTAATATCCTCACAACCCCTTTGCAAATTTCTTCCTTTTTTTATCATGAACATCCTCTTCTAATTTTTTCTGTCATATTGTTGTTCTTCCTCATCTTCCTCCTCATAAGTCGGTTCTACACGGGTCGGGTTATGGTAAGGTAGATATTATTAGTGGGTGTGAGTCACGATATGCATAACAGTCACACGATGATTCTCCTGGTGGGTGAAGTACGACCCAATGCAGTCTGAACGAGCATGTTTTGTGTAGATGGATGTTATGGATAGTATTGGGAATATTGAAACAGTTGGGTTAGAGTCGGTTCACTTTACTCAAACCAACTATCAATTTATTTGATTTTATTGTGTAGGACATTTTTTCCCTTGGATCTATTCGAGTATAAAAGAAATATAAAGTAGTATAGTAAGAAGGATATATTTGACTCCATTATTCAAGCAGAACCTCCTGCCCAAAGTATGAAGCAAATCAGATTAAGAAATGATTCGTCCTCAGACTTGTCGTAAAGCGGAGTTAAGTCAGACACTAAATACATCTTTTTTTTATTAGATACCATATCAAATAATACATATATGCACTAATAAAACTTAAGTAGCATTATTAATAAACCCAAAATTGCCTTTCAAGTAACACGTGCATGAACTATAAAGCAGTTCCCTCACTGGACGATCTTCTATCGTTTTCATCCTCTACATCAGTATATTTTCATATTCCTCTTCTTGATTCTCAACTCCCTGCATATCTGGGCTTCTAAGATCCAAATCATCGTGGCTCCATACGCTTCCTGGGTGTTCTGAACCCGCTGGAGATGTTATCTGAGAATGATATTTTGATGTCGGTGAATGTGTAGGGCCCACCCTCAACTTCTGAAGAGTTGTGAAAGATTCTCTCATGGCTGACATTGCTTCAAAGTACCTGGTACATGATACCAATGCCATATGGATTGGACGAAGCATATCCTGCTTGTAATGTCGAGCCATCAGGTTAAACACTTTGATCCAAGTAATTGAACTTACATATGTTATAAACATTAGAAGTGGCTATTATGACCCATTCGGTTATAAATGGGCTGACATGGGTTATGTTTCATCACTAAATGGTCAAACAGGAAGCTTAAAAGGATACTGGTCAAATGAATTTAACCCGACTGAAAAGGCCTAACTTATTTATTAACAATAAATTACTAGAAATATAAAATTATTTGTAATCATATTTAGAATAGAGACAATTTTCAACAAATGTTCCTTTTTGAACAAAAAGTGTGTGGGACGGATTGACCTGGCTTGTTTTGTCCCAAACCCGTTACCTAACCTTCATGACCTGTCTGTTTTTTCACTTCTATTATTTAGACAGGTCTATAAACATACCCCCCATACAGACGGCGGTTCCCTGAAGTTTAGAGTCCAGTGGAGATCGGAAACAGACGCAATAAGACTCCCATAATCGTTGGCAGCACTCCTTAATAGTTCAGAGAAGTCTTTCTGTTTATCCCATGGAAAAAAGACCCAAATATGAAATAAGTTACGACTTACGAGAATACATAAGCTTCAACAACAGTATCACGAGTAACATCAAACATATAGACCGAAAAATTGTATATAGGATTCTTTTTGTGTGAACTTCTTTTTGTTTCCATTATTTGCATTATTAAAAGAGGGTCAATAGTTATATGCCATTTTCAAAGCATTTTGGCTGAGATTCAAGAGTTGATAGTTTCAAAGAAAATCTTAACTGAATAGCTGATAGCATAGTAGTAAAATACACGCCTTTCATGTGTCAAAAGAACTAACCTGATATTCTGCTTCCACAGGAATGAATTCTAATGGAAATGGCTGTTGAAGACGGGCTATTATACGATCCTGCAAGTCAAAATAGAAAAGAAATACGAAATTTCAAAAGTCTCTGATCTCTAGAGTGATTGATTTTGAAATTAGATGGTCATAGGTCGAAAAATAGGCGGGTTAGGTAATGAGTCAAAAATGGGTCTCAACAGGTTGAGCAAGCCACAAACATTTTTGTCCATTTCTTGAATTAAAAAAAAAATCTGCATGCTAATTTGATATGAATGAATATGGATGACTTTCAAGCTGTTTAGCCCCATTTGACTCATTCTCTTTCATGTTTTGACCCATGAAGACGAAGTGTAACCCATAGTTAACCCATTTATCATAGATAGATCAAAATATTACCCGC
>BJCN01344154.1:5412-15499 GCA_018326445.1 Flaveria brownii
TATTTTGGTAACACTTTCAAAATAAGAAAATCAGATGATCTTCATGTTCTAATTCTATCACCTATATGTAGTATTTGCCCTTTATTTTTAGTTGTTATCAAAATATTCTTGTTTTTTTTTTCATAACGTTGATCTAGTCTCTTGTTTTTTACAGAGATCTCCATTAAAGTTCACATTCTTGAAGAATATCGGGAAAACCTTAGATACAGACCATGGGAAACCTATAAAACCGGCTCGTGGCGGCGGACGTAGCCGTGGTGGTAGGAAGTTGCAAAAACGGGCGGTTGGTTCCTTAACAGCCTCCAGCAGCATACAAAACTTTAGAGACAATGCTACAATGAGTCAAGTTATCAAACAACAAACACACACAACAGGGCGAAGAACCGTGAGGAAAAGAAGAATTGAAACTGCTCCTGAAGAAGAAGAAGATGAACAGCCTGTTATGGACTTTAATGATGAAGAATGGATTCAAGAACCTGTTGACCAAACTGAAACCAAAAGCCCTAACTTTCATGTTAGCGAAGAAGAAGAAGAAGATGCAAGTGAATCTGATGATGGTGAGGGAAATGAAGTCGGGTTTGAAACGGAGAACGGAGAAACTTCAGGGTATGGTATTGCAAATAACGAAAGTAGATGGGGCGAAATGGAATACAGCGACGATGCAGGGTTTGAAAATGTTGAAGAAGAAGATGATGAGATTATGAATGATGATTATGTGAACGACGGAAGGAATTTTAAAGTTGAAGATTCAGACTCTTTTGGTTCTGGTGAATATAGTGATTGAAGCCATCAAAAAATACATGTATAAATAGTATTATCAGTTTTGAAGGTAGAATTAGTTTTCATGGGTTTTTAGTTCTTATACCTCACCATAACTTTTCTTTTTAGCAAAATTATATGTAGGAAACCAGATAAAAGTTATGTAATTTAAAAAATTTGCAGGATTTTTTTTGTTGAATTTTGGTTGAGTATACTGGCGGGCGGAAATTTTTGTGGGTGAATAAAGGATTGATAAGGGTTCTTAACTCACTTTCAAAAGCTATCTAAGTTATGATGAATCATGGGTAAATGAATTGAAATTGTAAAACCAAACATTATTGAGCATTTGATGAATCTAGATTAACACATGAAAGGTTCTGTTGAAACTGGGGCGTTTTGGGCTTCAAATGTAGGCGTATATAGGAGCAGTATACGGTCATAATACATGTATGCAGTCGTACAAGATTGATGATGACTTGTATAAGTGATGAATTGGTATGTGGGAGTATAGAGTGCTTGTAAAATATACATGAGGGTTTGCATGTGATCTAAAGGCCAGTAGGATGTAAAAAGATGTAACTACAACGGAGAGATCAAATAAGAAGATTGAAATCTAATCTAAATAAAGAGGAGATGGAATCACAATGGAGTATGTGATCCTAATATGGACTGGAAGTGTTTGTGATCTTAATGTGGAATTTATGATCAAAAGATGACGTGTGATTGATACGAAACCATGGATTGACCCGGCTAGGTTCTCGGGTGATCTAGCTTAAATTAATCATTTGAAATTAGCATTTTTGGGGAAGTGGGGTAGATGTTAGTGGGGTAGACAGCTTCAGCAACACTTTCTTTTATTTATATTTCACTAAGGGGTTGAGATTTTAGTTTATGGTTTTGTTGATATTGGAGAGTTGTCCCTCTCGAAAAGGGCTGATTGTTCTTGTTTGCTTTAGTAATCAAAGCTTGTTGATTTTAGTTCTTGACATTGGTTCTATTGCCGGGGAAAAAATGGCACCTAGCACCCTAAGTAACCCTGATGGCAGCAAAATTGGCGGCAATAGCAGCAAAATAGTAACCTCTATGCATCTTGAAGGGGAGGCGTTGGACTTGTATTCCTAACTATCTACAGATCAGTCCATTTCCTAGTGGGAAGAGATTGTTCATTTCTTGCATAAGAACTTCAGTCTGTTTGAGTCCATAACCCATCTGAGTTATTGTGTGCCATTAAACAGACATGCACCATTCAAGAGTGTTATCAAGAGTTAGCAAAAAGATCAGCACGAGTTTCTAACCGGCACAATCATTGCTTAGTACTTACTAGGAGTATTTCTAAATGGGCTCATGGAAGAACTGAAATTGGATGTCCACATTCTATGCCTAGATCTGTTTATAATGTATTGAGTGGCAATGGAGTATGAAACTAATAAGGGGCAGACGCGAACTGATAAGAATTTGATTGAGTCACAAACACCAAATCCTCTTCATCAAACCATTACTCCCACTGCATCCCCTTCGCAAGATCAGTCCACTCGTATTCCTGAGACTGAAAAATAGTCCCCGTTTCTTAAGGGAGAATGCTTTCGATGTGGGGAGAAGTACACTCCTCGACATCACTGCAAAACAGGAAATTTCAGCTTTTAGTAGTGGCTGTCGAAACAGGAGGTCAAGCACTCATTGTAGGAGAAATTAAATCTGCTTGATCAGGAGGATATGGCTAAAATCAGCCTACATGCTATCTTGGGAAAGTCTTATACACCCACCCATACCCCTTAACGGTATCTATAATTCTTCTGAGGTGTTGGTTTTGATTGACAGTGGCTCAACCCATAATTTCGTGAGTGATTCGTTTGTTAAGCAAATGCAGATCCCAAACAGAAACAATGCCTCCATTCGATGTACGAATTGGAAACCGGGATATTATTAATTGTCACCAATTTTGCAAGAATGTTGTTTTAAAAATCAGGGATCTTCAGATCACCCAAGATTTTTACCCATTCTCATTAACAGGAGCCGATGTGGCGCATGGCATACAATGTTTAGCCACACTCAACGCTGTTTAGACCAATTCAAGTAAGATATTTACTATTGTGATTCAAAAATATAAATTACAGAGGGTGTCACCAGTGATTTTGAATTGTGCCATGTTTCAGTATCTGTCAAAAAGTTTGAGGAACAAGTGTTCGAGAGGGCAACCTTGTTTTTCCCTTCCCGACTTGAGGACAAGTCGTCTCTCTGAGACTGATGCATGATAGCTAAATAATTGAATGTTATCACTACAAATATACTCCGTTTACTAAACAGAAAAGTTCATATAATTTTCGAAGCACCATGTCAAAACCAAAAACACGAATAACAAATACCAATACTGATATCGATATCGATACCAATACTGATACCAATGGTATTCGTTCGATATCGTTTTAGTGGTAAAAAATGCTTGTCCCAACTTTTTGCACCCAAATCTGGGAAGTTTGCAATCTCTATACATCGAATGAAGTTCAAATCTATAAAAAAATAGCAAACAATTTTCAAAAACATAACTTTACTTCAAATCGACTTCCTTCTTGGATCCTGAAACACACACACACACACACACACTCACACTCACACGCAATGATCACACACAGAACCCTCGTGATCTTCTTCTTCCCCTTGTTCGTCTTCATTTCCTCATACAAATGAACACCCTTCTCCAAATTCTTCGAAAATTTCACCAATGTCGGTAGTCCCTCCACTCTCTCTTGCTACAATCACTTGTTATCAACCGATAACCAAAAAATCTCCATCTTCATCGTTACTGAAACCATTTTCAGTTCAAGATTGTTCTTCCTTCAGTCCCCTTCGAAAAAACTCACTCAAGAACGCCATTAATGGCTGCAAATCGTCAATTCGAGCTTCGGGTGCTGCAATTTCATCTGTAAAAGTTGAAAAAGATGCATCAGAGGGTACTGTATTCGTGATTCGAGTTCAAAACAAGACGGGGTTTCTTGATGTGATCACTAGGGTTTTAAAAGGGGTTAAAATCGAAAAACCCACAATTCAATTTGACGAAAAAGAAGATTCATATATGATAAAGTTTGTTGTAACTGATTTGCATGGGAACAAAATTGAGGATGAAAAGAGTTTGATTGAAATAGAGAATGCATTGAAAGAAGCCATCAATGAAGGGATTGTATTGAGGAAACCAGGGTTCGTTGGGGGTAAGAATAAAACTGAAAGAATGTTTGAATTGATGGATGGATTCTTGAATAATGATCCAATTAGCCTTCAGAAAGATATACTTCATCATGTTGAGTATACAGTAGCAAGATCAAGATTCAGTTTTGACGATTTTGAAGCTTATCAGGTAAAGATTTAGTAGTTTTGGGTCCAAATGATGATTGTCTTTATTGTTTGTAAGTTTGTATTGAATAATATTTGCAGGCATTGTCACATAGTGTGAGGGACCGATTAATCGAGCGTTGGCATGACACTCAACAACATTTCAAAAAGAAGGATCCTAAACGTTTATACTTTCTGTCCCTTGAATTTCTAATGGGCAAGTAAATTCTTCTGTTTTCTTTACACAATGTCAATTTAGCTTTAGTAATTGGGCTTTTGAAATGAAATTATTTCTTGTTTTGAGTTGCAAAAGTATAATTGTTTTTCAGGTCGTTCGTTGTCAAATAGCGTTATTAATTTGGGCATACGGGATCAATGTGCCGAAGCTTTGAGTCAACTTGGATTTGAGTATGAAGTTTTGGCAGAGCAGGTTAGTTATTTGCACAAATGCAGCTTTCTTTTACTTTTTTCAAATTTTTACAATTATCTTACTTTGATTACGTAAGTTGTATGTTATTTTTTAAGGAAGGAGACGCAGCCCTCGGGAATGGCGGTTTAGCGCGTCTTTCTGCTTGCCAAATGGATTCTTTAGCGACATTGGATTATCCTGCATGGGGGTAATATTTGATTCTTAGACTTCTCTTTCTTGGAAAGTCTTCGTTTTTATTTAATTTTGCTGGTTATAGAACATAAGAATCTTCTTCCATGTTTAGATATGGATTACGATACCAGTATGGGCTATTTAGGCAGATAATATCGGATGGTTTCCAGTATGAACAACCTGATTATTGGTTGAACTTTGGAAATCCTTGGGAAATTGAGCGGGTCCATGTATCATATTCTGTGAAGGTTTTAAAGTATTCTTTATCTCCTTTTTTTACTTCTTTATTTATTAGTTTACCTTTATTTTTGTTTGCTACAAGTCTTAACTTTATTCTCCTGTTCACCAAATCAGTTTTATGGAACCGTTGAAGAGGGTGTTGTGAATGGAAAGAAATGTAAAGTTTGGATTCCTGGAGAAACAGTGAGTTATTTCTATTATATAGAATACAATATGCACCTTTTTACTTTTTATCTTTTTCACGTTTACTTTTTCTAGATTTTAATTTTATAACGCTCTTGTCCTCCTCTTTGTAGGTGGAAGCGGTTGCTTATGACAATCCTATACCTGGTTATGGAACAAGAAACACAATTAATCTCCGTTTATGGGCTGCTAAACCGAGTGATGGATTTGATATAGTGAGTGCGATTATTATATGCTATTTATATCTAGATAGTGTTATATATCCAGATAGTGTGATTATAAATTTATAATATGCTCATTATATCTTAATAGTGTTTTTTATCTTGTTTTTTTCCTTTATTGCAGGAGTCATACAATACTGGAGATTACATTAATGCTATAGTAAACAGACAAAAATCTGAAATAATAAGCAATGTCTTATACCCTGATGATCGTTCTTATCAGGTACAATTTTATATCTACATGTCTTTGATACCTTACTAAATCTGTAATTCAAGTTTCTTGTGAGCTGTTGTTTTTAGGTTTCTTGTAATGATAGTGTACGGTTACTAATTTGTAATTCTATGTTTATGAAGACGTTAAGGACTCCAAATTTGTATTTTCAGGGAAAAGAACTACGGCTGAAACAACAATATTTCTTTGTCTCGGCGTCATTGCAAGATATTATTCGGAGGTTCAGAGATACGCATGGAAACTTTGATGAGTTCCCAGATAAGGTTTTAGCACCAATAGCTTGTGTTTTTTATTTTAATTTATGAGAAATCACACTTTAAATTCTTTTGATATGATGTTTTGGGGTCTAAATGGTATCCTTCTTTTTTGTTACGATATAGGCCAAATTGTGGATTAGAGGTGACAATTTTGACGTGTTTATTTGTAGATAGGCTGATTTTGGTTATACTTGGCCTCTAATGGGGTTAAATTAGGAAATATTACAAATTTGATTAAATTGTAGTGGGGTTAAGGGTTAAGCCAGTCAAAATGAATTCAAAAGGCATATAACCTCCAAAATTGTTTTATTTCAAAATTTTGATCATCACTGTAATAATAAGATATAACAAATCTGTAATATCAAGAAAGAAAAGAATAAAAAAGTTTTTACGACCCACCCAAGCTGTTTTGACATGTTACGGCTACAAAGACTTCCTTCCCCAACAGTTATGTTGCACCAAGTATATGCGAACCCACATCCAAGCTAGACTATCCATCAAAAAACTGGGTAATATATAAGAAATAACAAAAATTGTATTGTATTACATCCCTTGAAAACCATTTTTAAGGCAGAGCATATCCAATAAAAATCCAGGTTAAAAAATTTTAGTTGTCCTTTTCTGGTGTAATTTACAGTTATTTATTAGTCTTATCGGTATAATATGCTTAGTTGATGTATTTTTTGTTTTAACTCTGAGGATTCTATGCAGGTTGTTTTGCAATTAAATGATACTCATCCATCAATTTCAATAGCTGAACTCATGAGAGTGCTTCTTGATGAAGAACATTTGGGTTGGACAAAATCTTGGAATATTGTAAAACAAGTTTTTTCATTTACTACACACACAGTACTACCTGAAGCATTGGAAAAAGTCCCTGTAGACCTATTTGAGAATGTTTTACCCCGCCATTTACAAGTGAGTAATAACCAATGTTTTGAAAATCAAACTGCTACTTTACTGGTCCACAGGTCGGACTAGTCACAAAAATCAGATAATGTCGGAATTAAATAAAAAATAAAAGATATAGAAAAAAAACTTAACAACTTCAAAATAAGTAAAAAATGTGAGATTTAATGTTATATTTAATTGCTTACAACTTACTGTATTGTTTGATGATATGAAAGCATTGAGTTTCTGTACTTGTAACTAATAACATACTAGAAGTTTTTTATTTGTTTTAGCTTTATAATTTTTGATATATCATATATGGTCTGCTTTTACAGATTATATATGACATAAACTTGGCGTTTATAGAGGAGTTGAAAAAGAAGATAGGACAAGATTATGCCCGTTTGTCTCGAATGTCTATTGTTGAGGAAGGTGCTGTAAAGGTATTCCTTAATCTTGATAATGTTTTCTAATATGATGCAAGGATAATAATCCCTTGTTTTAATTATAATACTAATATATATTCTTTTTGAGCTGACAGAATATTCGAGTGGCGAATTTGTCCATTGTTTGTTCTCACACAGTAAACGGAGTCTCTAAAGCTCATTATGAATTGCTAAAAACACGAGTATTCAAGGTAATCTATTTTAATATAATGTTATGATGTTACATTTTAGATAATCATTTTGAACTTTCTTTTTGCTTATAATATGGTTGGCGGGTATGATTCACTTTGAAAACATTCAGCTTGTAGCTTACTAAGGTACCATTATCTCGGTTATTAGATGGGAAAAATAATGTCAACATTCTGTTTTTCTTTTTCTTTTTCTTTTTCCTATTTCCTTGAACTGAAGCTTTTGGGAAGTGTGTGTGCATCTAAATACCAAGAAAGGCCTACCACTATAAACTATTAAATCTGGGGTGTTCCAAAATAGTTTAGCTTCTTTTCTGGAAAGTTTTGAATCCTAATATAGTTTTATGAGCATCTACAAAAGTTTTTGAGAAACAAAATGTCTTTACCAAGCTACTACTTTTGAGAAATAATGTTCAGGTTTTATATGAGACATTAAGAATAAGATCCGTAAAGCATTCATGATTTTTCTTTGGAAAAGAGGTGTTCAAATTTTCCATAAATAGAAAAATAGTTTAACGATGGTTTATTTGTAGGACTTTTACGAACTGTGGCCCGAGAAATTTCAATACAAAACAAATGGAGTGACTCAGGTAATAGGTTACATATTTAATATGTTGGCATAATTCAAATTGCTAAAATTTTTTTTGTTATTCATTTTGCACTTCAGCGTCGTTGGATTGTAGTAAGCAATCCCTCTCTATGCGCTCTTATCTCAAAGTGGCTTGGAACAGAATCTTGGGTCCGTGATATTGACCTGTTAGCCCGTCTCAGAGAATATGCATCAAATTCTGACCTACAAAAAGAATGGATGATGGTAATTTAATGTTCAAATTCCTTGGCTCATGAAAATATTCTTTACTAAAGGGGGTAAAACGGGCAGGTTGGATAATGGGTTAAAACATATTTGGGTCAAAATGAGTTCGGGTAAAGCAGGTAAATTTATTGTGTTGCACAAAAAGTTCTTATTTTTTAATAATAATAATTTATTCTCATAAAAGGATTTAGGATGTTTTACCCCTTCAAAAATACACTTTGGGCGATTTCAACTTGTTTGACCCATTTTACACATTTCCTTTTAGTTGCTAGGGGGATTAAACATATCTCGAATCGGCTCATTCATAAGTAAATGGGTTGAAATTGCTACCTCTTGCATTTACTATGTTCTTTTGTGCGATATTTGGCTAAACAGATCTGTTTCATGTTTAGGTGAAGAAGATCAATAAATTGAGGCTTGCTGAATACATTGAAACAATGAGTGGAGTGAAGGTTTTATATAACTTTTATTCTTAGGGATAATAATATCATATTCTGTCACTTCATTTACAATTTGGCCACTATACTTTAGAGTTCATTACTAAATCACTGTTCTTTTCAAATTTGATTAGTTCGAGTACAATCTGACTAGAAACCTCTAAAATGACAACATTAGAAAGTTGTATTATTTGGGTAATGGCATTTAAATTTCAATGAAAAACTTAGGGGGCGTTTGGTTGGAAGGAATGGAATGGAATTGAGAAACTAGTATAATTTTCAAGTAAAATTATGTTTGGGTGGGGTAATGAAATGTAAAACCTAAGGGAATGTTTCATCTCAAATTCCCTTGGTTGTGGGATTTCAAATTCCCTCTCTAGATGAAAGGATTTTGAAATCCCACAACCAACGGAATTTGAGGTGAAACATTCCATTGGGTTTACTTTTAATTGCTCACTCAAACACAATTTTACTTGAAAATTATACTAGTTTCTTATTTCCATTCCATTCCTTTCAACCAAACGCCCCCTTAGAAATGAAGTGAAAGTTGGTTTGTTGACGATTGCAATTTGTCTTTTTATTTGTATTATTAATGATTATTGGGTCTTACCTAGAAATTTTGAACTGCACTTGCAGGTTAGTTTGGATGCAATGTTCGATGTGCAAATAAAAAGAATACACGAATACAAAAGACAACTTTTAAATATATTAGGTGTAATTCATCGGTATGATTGCATAAAGGTATAAATTTTTATAAACTTTATCTTCTACGTCTGATGTGAAATAATTTTTCCTTCTATTACAAATTTGAAGTATTAACTAATTGTTAACTCTTTAAAATAAGAATATGGAGAAAAATGATAGGAAAAATGTTGTTCCTCGTGTATGCATAATTGGCGGGAAAGCTCCTCCTGGTTATGAGATTGCAAAAAAGATCATCAAGCTTTGTCATGCTGTTGCAGAAACAATTAATAATGATGATGATGTCGGTGACCTCCTTAAACTGGTAGATTATACTACTGAGTTTTTGATATCTTATTATTCCTCAAGTGGGTTCCAGATGTTATATTCAGGGGCAGTCTTATTGAAATGTTATTGCTTCTGCAGGTTTTCGTTCCTGATTACAATGTTTCAGTTGCTGAATTAGTTATTCCTGGAAGTGATCTTTCACAACATATTAGGTCTGTATTTTTTATTCCTATATATGGAGTTACTAAGGAGTGATATTGATTATAATAATCCATTATGAATGGGTGAAAAATGTTGAAGTTATTGTTATGTATTTAAGATCTAAAACACCTTTATTTATTAAAAAATGCATTGTTTGTGTCTTTATATGCAGCACGGCAGGACATGAGGCATCAGGGACCGGAAGCATGAAATTTCTTATGAATGGATGTTTGTTGCTTGCCACGGCTGATGGATCTACAAATGAAATTATTGAAGAAATAGGTCCAGAAAACATGGTAACTTCAAACTTGTTACAAATCCCAG
>BJCN01344155.1:20645-34407 GCA_018326445.1 Flaveria brownii
GGATGACGTCCAAAGTCTATTTGTCTTGCATAATATCACCTAAATTGTTTTATTCAAAGCTTTGGATCATTATCGTCATAATAGTGTTTTTGTATTCATAATTAACTCACTGATTATTAGAAAAAAGTTACAAAAATAGAAAAAGATTATTTGAACCCTGCTTGTTTCAACCTGAACTTCTTTTGATAGTTACCCATGTACTGAACCCGCCCTCTAATCCTATCAACTGAAAAATATTTCGGTATCAGAGGCAAGTTCTAATTTGCATGTTTCTCAAGTATGTGGGGCACCTGAACAGGAATTACCTCCAAATTTCATAAAGCTAGCAAAAGACTTGTATACTCCTAATGTCATGGCAGCATCAAATTGCATGCTTGGTTAGTGATGGAATGTTTATATTTGACCTTCTTCCTACATTATGGTTCTGCTTGTTAATTTAACAAATTTCCTTATTATCATAGAAAAGAATAAACTTTCTGACTCATTAATGCTTGTTTTTATTTCAGGAAAAAATGGATATGGAACTGTTAGTGAAGCTTTGGCGTACAGGTTACCTTTTGTATTTGTTCGCAGAGATTATTTCAATGAAGAACCATTTTTGAGAAATATGCTTGAGGTAAATTTAATATAGAGATGGCAAGATGCGTGGGATAAAGTGACAGAAGGTATGGTTTGGGTTGGGTAGGGTAATCATCTTATAAGCATTTACTTTGTTAATTATACAAACAAGAACAATATTATTACACTAATGGTCAAATTATTTGGTTAAAAATGAAACTCAACTAAATAGACCCATTCCTGAGTAAATGGGCCAAAATCGCCCCTGATTTTGCTGCAACTTCTATTGGTAATTCTGGTTCTACTATGGCAAAGCCCTTTACATGTGTCTTTTCTTATCTTTGTTTTGTAAATTGTGAATGAGTAAACCACATGGTTCTTTCAATCACGTCGACTGTCTCTTCTTTTTCAGGTACAAAATTCTGCAATTTACTTTAATTTGGCTTTTGTTAAATGCTTGATTTCTAGATTTGTTTCTTGTTTATTAGTGAATGAACCTGCTCCCTTAAAAACTTGCACAATAATCTTATGTCTTCCCTCAAGACATTTCAGTTTTGGTTATGCGATAAAAATAATCTTATATGTTTACTAACTATAAGGTGCTTGCACATCTATGTAACAAACCATCAGCATTATCAACCCTGCAACTACAACATGGACATTTACATGTATCAACGCACCCCAGTTACGACAACACGCCCTTATTCATTAAACATAACGAGTGCGCCGCAACGCGCGCGGGTCACTACTAGTCTATTATATAAGGATGAGCAGATTGTATCAAATACCAAAACCAAACCGAACAGAACCGGTACCGTACCAGTACCGGTACCCACTTTTTAATGTTTTCCGGATCAATACTATCGGTACGGTACCGATATTTTACCGATTTTTAATTTCAAATACTTTATCGGTATATTTATCCTACCGGTATCGAATCGTACCGTACCGAGCATTTTCAGTACCGATATCGGTACCCAACTTTGGTGATTTTCAGGATCGACACTTTCGGTTTGGTACAGTACCGGTACCGAGCTCATCCCTAGTATTACACTTGATAAAAGTAAGAGTTTGCTTAAATCCTTCTAAGTGCAAGATCGGTAGTAGTTTAGGTGTAGAAAAATTTTTGTTAAGAAAAAGAAAATTAGATACTAATAATTTAAATTAGGTAAATTGGATTTAAATAATATAAACTATTACTTATTGTCCGATAATAATTTATACTATTGATTTGACTAGTAACAATCCTAACTTTCATCAAAAACAATACCAATAACATAATTATTAAAAGTTCATGCTTGATATCAATTCGATTTTGTTCACAATAATGATTATGAATGAAATGAAAAAAACATACAATGTAAATCGAGTCTAAAATAAATACAAATCGAGTGTGAATATATATGATAATTATACTACTAGAACTATTGTTGGCAATAAAAATGAAAATTGGGATTATTACCGGCTAAATCAATAGTATGGATTATTATCGGCTAATGAGAAATAGTTTGGATTATTAAAATTCAATTTACCTTCAAATTATTGACTATTGCCAATATTATTTCCAACTTATAGTTTAATTAGTACTAATCGTAACTTTTGATTTTATTACTGATAACAATTTCAATCTAACTGTTCATTTACTTTGTTAGTTTTTTTATATCATATCACGCGGCATGACTCGTTGTGGTGTATAACATAACTATAATTAAAAAAAATATTACTCAACTTTTTTATAAAAGATTATTAACTGAATTATTCAACGTAACACTTTGTTGTTTGTTGAGTAACATAAAGACAAAGAGACGTAAAAATGTAGTGCTACATTTATATTATATATTTTAATTATTTAATAAGTCATGTCATATGTCAAATCATGAGCAATGCCACGTGTCACGTTATAATTATCTAACGAAGTTAACGAATAGTTAAACTGAAACTATTATTGTTAACAAATCAAAATTTGGGATTTTCCAAAAATAAAAAATAAAAAAGGCTTGAGCTGACTCACTACTACTAGAACCGATTTTAACCAACTCGGATGCGTTAAACCCGGTCTCGATTCTTACTCGCACGAGTCGACTCAACACCAACCCGTGTCCAAACCCCGATTCTCCTGTGAAAACTGCAAGATTCGCACAAGCTACACCACCTTGAAGCACCACCAGCAAGGCAACAATGGCGATCTTCAACGGCATCGACTACAATCTCGAATACCGATCGGAGAAAGACGACGCATGGTACACCTGCGGCGTCGTTCTCGAAGACGGAAACAACCTCCGTGTGAAGTTCAAGGATTTCATTCAGAGCTACTTCGACGAGGTCTTCACCACCGCGGATATCTCCACTCACTGCGAAATCGAAAAGCTCCTCAACAGATTCCGTCCCGTTTCCGAGCCGGTGGAAAATAACGAGTGTTCTAGAGTGGTTGAAGGCATGATTGTGTGTGCGATTTATAGAGGCGAGAAGGAAGTTCTGTATTATGACGCCGTTGTTGATGCTGTATGTGTCTTATGTCTCAAATTTAGGGCGATTTTGCGTAATTTTGGTTCGGTTTTAGATGCTTAGTCGTTAACGTGAATCATGCTGATGATGCGATTTGATTCTATGCGTCAATTGCTCATTTGTGGATTTAGACCAAAGGAACCCTATATATGTTCAACATGTCACGGTGCCAGATTATGTTTTGCGTCAGTTGTTTGGAGAATGTTGTATGAACAGCAATATACTGAGGCGAGGAAGAAGTTATTTATTATGACGCCATTGTTAATGCTGTATGTATCGTATATCTTAATTTTAGGGCAATTTTGCCTAATTTTGTTCCGATTTTAGATACTTAAATCGTATAATCATGCTGATGATGCGATATGATCCTTTGCGTCAATTGTTCATTTGTGGATTTAGACCAAAGGAACCCTATGTTTAACATGTCACGGTGCCAGATTATGTTTTGCGTTAGTTTATTTGGAGAATTTGGTATGAACAACAATATACAGAGGCGAGGAAGAAGTTCTATATTACGACGCCGTTGTTGATGCTGTATGTGTCGTATATCTTAATTTTAGGGCGATTTTGCGTAGTTTTGGTCTATTCTTAGACACTTAAGTGATAACGTAAATCATGCTGATGCAATTTGATTCTCTGCATCAATTGCTCGTATATGATCCAAGTTTAGACCACTGGAACCCTATGTTCATTTAATCATCATTTGAGATTATGTTTTGCGTTAGTTTATTTGGAGAATTTTGTATGAACAACAAAATGAGATGTGTTATTTAGGTAACCAATTATCCTTTCAGTTTTGTACATGATTTTATCTTCTTTACCTAACAATAGGTGCGTCATAAAGAGCATACGCCTGAGAAGTGTTTATGCAGTTATTTGCTATTCTGGCAGCATGGTCCTGGTAAGGGAAATATAACAGCATCAACTCTTGAGGACATATGTCTCATTACGCATGGTTCTGTTCATCCCAAAATTGCTGATTTTGCAAATCTTGTGAAACAAAGACTCAAAACAAGCTTGAATGGGAATCCTGGTAAATCACAGGCAAGTTTTTCATTAACGTCAATGTGTTGCAGTTTCCCTAGCTTGTGATTTCTGGTATTTATCTCATTATTTGTAATTGGCTGTCGGTTTATAGGTGTTTGGCACAGTGGGACGCAATTCTCACGTTGTATCATCTCAAGGTTTTGTAATTTGACAAAAGTTGTTTTATATAATAATGATATTCATTTTCAGTTTGTTTTTACATCAATAGGGAGGGAAAGATTATGCCCTGAATTAAGTGATCATGATATGGATTTGGGAGGTGTGAAAAAATCTGATAGGCATCATTATCTTGTATTGGAAAACTTGGATAAAGATTTATGTCCATTGTTAATGATGGATTTCATACACGAACATACATCAATCACAGCACAAACGTACGTCTTTCCAAGTTTGTTAGCAGAAACATATACAAGAGGAGCAATCATGACAGATAGCAGTACAAAATTGAAGAGGATTTATGACTTTATAAACAATCCAAATCATTTCATTACATCTTTCTCTGGAAGGTAAGCAATTCAGCATTATTATTGGTTTATTGAATAAAATTGCTTACAAATCTGTTTTTTAGTGTCATCATGCGAATTAACGTTAATTGTTTGGAGTTTTTGTCTTTGTTTTCTGTTGAGAAGGTAGTATTGTGATGCTTTATTCTTATTGATTACCTGCTGTTTACTCTAGTTAATTTATTTCTTGTAGGCCATGGGTAATATCTGAAGAAAACCTTAAAACTGGAACAATCAACACAAACCTACAGAGCTTGCAGCCTAAGTATCAGGTAATTTGGTTATTTGTAATTAGGTTTTCTTATGCACAGGTGGTCCAAATACCAGGCCAGACCCTGCGCTGGTTTGTGTCCGAAGTCCATGTACATCTCTATATCAAACACAACATTTCCAATATTTTCTGTTAACTATTTGTTGATCTTTGACCTCCTCGCATTCCTAATCCCAGAACTACAGTACAAAGAATGAGTTGAAGCTTGTTCGGTTAGGAACAGAAGATTACAGAAAATCTAAACAGCTAAAAGAGGTATATTTGGAATTTCGCAATCATCTAAATGGACTCATGCAGAGGTTAGCTATGGAGGAGAAGAACCAGGGCCCATTCAGTTTTGGAAAATGGTAAAAATGCAGTCTCTAAGGCAGGTAAACAATAATAATCTTGTTACCCTTGTTATATATTTTTTTCACTTCATAGCTAGGCATGAATAACAAAGTGTAATATGGCCCTGACTTATTGTTCTTGACCCTACCGGATAATAGGATGCATGACCCGTAGTAGAATGTCAAAAGTGACAAATATTCAGAGCAGGTTGATGGTCACCTGACCTGAAGCTGTACATGACTGATTTTACTTGTAGCTAGGTTTTAGGTTTCTATTTTCTTTTTTGCATTGTTTTCTCTTACCAAAAAGTTTAAAGTCAAATCAATTTCTTTTTACAAGCTTTTGATGCCTTTTGTATCTCATAAATAAAGAAATCTATAAATTATTGATAATATTACTTGTTGCAGGTGTTGTAAAGGTGCAAGGGTGGTGTTGTATTTATGTGAAGTTGAAGTTTGAGATAGCCGTTTAATGGTACTAGAAAACACCAAACCGGGCTCGGTGCAGGTTTGCTTTGGTTCCTTTTGAGAATTATATATCCCGTAGTAAAGGTACAACTTTTATGGTAGCTTTATCGCTCTAGATTCAGTGTTTTAGCCCTCAAAAAAGCAGTGTTAAGTCGTGTTTTCGCACAAGTAGTTGGACTTGAGTTAGCCTCTTTTATATGGTGCGAAGGAATTACAGTTTTATTTACAATAGAATTCTGTTTGAAGTATTTTGTTAGTCCGATATAATTTAACACAAAATATAGAAATTAGCCCTTAAATTTAAAGTAGTTTATTGTAGTTTTTAAGTTGCAAACAGAGTGATATTGCTATGAGCCATGTATGACAGATGCTTATTGATTATGTGCGCTCTATAAAGTGTATGCACAGATGGAATTAGTGTTTTGTTGTAAGATCGTCAGATGCAAAAGCTGATACAAGGTCGTGTTGTCGTCTAAGTTGTGGTGTATATGTGAAACATTTCTGACATTATAGGTATAACACAACTAAGAAAATGGCCAATGCTATGATTTTCTCATATATCTTTTGCATTTTCTTTTTTCTTTTTTTTTAGTGAGAATAAACGTCTTTTATACCATACGTAATATTTGTAGTAACTCAGCTTTACGTATATGGAATGCACCTTTTATGTTTTGTTTGTTTTCTTATTTTTTTCATTCAGATTTTGAGTTATGGTAACTTAGCGAATCGTATTTTATTTGCCCAGTGTAATATAGTATGAGTTAATGTTATATGTATTCTTACCTAATCATAAATTCTAGATACAAGACTTTTTTTTATGATTTACACCACTACTTTGTTGTATTAACTTTTCCCCCCATTGAATTAGATTGTTAAAAGTGTTAAATATTTAGTATAAATGGATGGATTAAACTCTAAAGTAAATCATAATATACTTCAAACAAGTCAGAAGTCAGAAGGTGCATAGTGCATGTTTATATGAGTTTATTATGATTTTTGGTATTTAGAACTTTATTGGTTTTAAGGGGTGAAACCCCAAAGTAATAGGAGTTCTAAGAGGGCAACACTCCTTTGGTGAGGGTTCGGGGCAACGCCCTTGGGAGCTAAGTCAAAGGGCAGAAAATTCAAATGTCAAATTCGGATGTAATTAGTTTATTTTGAATTCAAAAGATAACTGCCAAAAGGCAGTATCTAGCCCCAACACCTTGAATATGGATTCATTCTTTGGCCGGATATACAGGTTCTCGAAAGTTTATACAAACACACATACTTGCTCGTGATCGATTCTAAGTTTTATCCGTTTGAAAGATTCGGATTGAACCTTTAAATTTCAACTTGAAAGTGTAATACGACTCCCTAGCATTTTATTACGAATCTTTTACACAAAGTTATTTAAAATATAAAACATTTTTGTTCACACCTTTGTTCGCATATCCACTACGAAACAGTGTCTTACTAGAAAGGATATTAAAAGCGTTACCATTTGGTGGGTTTGAATTGTCCCAGATTTTATTAGTTGGTTTAAACAATGATTCCCCGTGAGATCGATTGATTATTAATTTGGCTAGATTTTGATTGCAACTCAAGTTCGAGCCATTTTTATTCGGTTTCAAGTTTTGTTTGGGATTTTGAGTATTTGGATTGACCTTTGGTTTGGTGGTGATTCTTTTGGTTATTGTTAATTATCGCTGACATGGAACATGTTATTGTCTATCTCCATGGAGGAGTATGCTCGTGTTATAGAGTTCATGAATTATTTTGTTTCAACTACTGTTTTTTAGGACAAATAAGTCTACTGATTGTCTTTTATGTACATGATCCCAATGGGTCATTAACTCAATGATGCGTAATCATCAACTCCTCATAATTTTTTTTATACAAATGCATATTTGTCACACATGGTTTTGGTACCGTTATATGACTCCTTTGATTTCGGTATCTTCTATTTTGCGTATACCTCATTTTTCATTCAATTTGCCATCTAGTAATAAATCTCACTAGTTATGTACTTCATGTATTTTTACGTTATACAAGATTATGTATATACATATTATTTATACTCATATAGAAGAAAGAACCTCCTCTATGGCCCACTAGATTACATACCAAGATATAACCTAAAATAAATGTCATATGTAGTCTAACAATTACCATCTTTATTCAATTATATTGTATCAATCCTTAAATTTAGGTGCTATAATATATATTGCATTCATTTTCATTTAAGGTTTATATAATTTTATTTCTTTTCTATACAGTTTTTGTATACAAAACAATACATATTTGTTAATAAAAAATGTTATTTAGGGACAAGTAGCCTAAATACTGTTTCTAAAATCATATCATTTTCTCAAATTTATCAAGCTTCTTCACCCTTTGCATGGACCTAATCAGCAGTGCTATAAATACACCTACATTCATTCAAAATGGTTAATATTCATATGATAGAACACAATTCAACAACATCATGCACATGAGATACTCACCTGCACCAACAAATGACCCATTTGCTACGAGCTGGCTGCCTTGGGTGCTACATGTGACACCAATATTTACGAGAGTGCCCCCTATAACGGTGTATATGGTTGCCATTTGCAGTATTGTTGCCTTCCGAGCTGCTCTCTCAGACTTCGGCATATATATGAAAATATAAATTATTACTAAAAATATAAAAATATAAAAATATTTGACAGTGTGGTAAAAGAATATGAGAAATGAATGACTAAATTAACTACCTCGAGAACTCTGACGCGAAGTTTAAGGTCTCCTACTTCTAGTTGTTTAACAAACTCTTCAATCCTTTGAACTCTGTAGGGCATTGATATCGTGTTTGATCTTGCCTGAAAGTAAAGTTAGATTTGCCTTTTTTAGTATATTATATGATAACTTTTATATTCCTTTTATAAACTGGATGAGGTCACGTTACATCATCTGCTTGTTTTCGTATTTCAGCAACAAGTTGTGTTCCATTGGGTCGTTGTTGTTTCAGATCTAGCAGCTCCTGTAAGTGATTTGGGAGATATAAGATTCTGACACTCAAAGGATTCAAATTTGTAGTAATCAAAAGCGCATGACAAGCGCACCTAGGCACTCAGGCCTTTTCTTGTTTTTTTCCCTGGTGCCTAGACTACACACGAGCCATCGACACCTTGAGGGTGCCTTGTGACTTTTACTACTATGCTTGAAATAATTTAATTATTAATTTTTTGTTGAAACTTGTATGACTGCAACATCACACAAGATAACTAACCTGTGCGTAAGGCGCAGCAATCTTGACAAATGAAAAATCTGGATCAAGTGAGTAGCCAATTCCTGGAAGGAGACATAAATGAGCTCATAATTCATAACATACGCAACACATACATATATACATACATACATACATACATCCACACATCCACACTTGCATGCATGCAAACATACATAAACTCAAGCTCACCTTCGAGAGTGGAAAATGCCCTAATTACAAATGTGAAGGTGGATGGGAACCGGAAAGGCTGATCTGTTGCTATAGAAAATAAATCCTGCATGCAAATTGCAAATCATGATATTCTCAAAATTAAAAATTCAGATGTTACCACTAGGTAAAAAAAGGAAAATACTCAAACGCATACCTCGCCTATTGCAGCCAGAGTTTGCTCCTGATCTGGTGACTGATTTAGCAAATTGTCCAAGAAGAACTGAATAGATCTCCTTACCTATGATTGAAATGTAAAATCAGGTACTACAAACAGGTGTGGATTTCATATAAGATACTAAAATTCATATGGAAAAATAAAATTTTACATACTGATGACATGTCTCCAGTAGGTTGAAGCGCCTCAAGGCTTATTAAACTGTTCATAACCTGCATGATAGCAAATATCAAATTTAGCTATATCAGATATCATTATTGCTTGTTTTTGAAATATGGTTTCAGAGAGCTATGGTTTAGAAAAAGCCTGAAAAAAATACTAAATTCTAGACCTTTTTTGCATCATTTTCATAAACTGCATAAAAGAGATCCATCAATCTTTCTCTTGTGAATGCTTTAATCTCCCCCATCATACCAAAATCATAGTAGATTAGTGATTCATCCACATCAATAGCAAGATTTCCAGGATGAGGATCGGCATGAAAGAAGCCTGTTTTCAGTATCTGTATAGTATTCACAAATTTTAGTAGAAATCAAACAAACAAAGAAATGATTAAAATGAAGAGTATAAGTTTATGTTTTAGAACCTGAATCAAGTATGACTCAATGGCGCGTGAAGAAATTCGGGATCGACTATAACCTCTTTCTTTTATCGCGTCTACATTATTTATCTTAATGCCTGTTGGACATAAATTTCAAACACTAGCATTTTTAGTAATAGATTGCTTAAATTTAAAGAGTAACATAGTTCAGATTGAAACCTGGAACATACTCCAATGTCAGCACCTTGGTTGCAGTATAATCCCAGAATACTTGCTGCACGATATCAAATTGGATTAAAAACACAGAATTCAGTGACACTTTTAGCTTTTTTTCTTTTTCGTAAAGTTTTCTATACATAAAATAAACTGACAAAGTCTTAATTTAAAGTTCTGATAACAAATGAAGAATCAAGGAAGAAACATACAGGCACTCGGACCCACTTTATATTACGAAAATCTCTACGAAACCTATCCGCATTTTTCCCTTCATTTATGTAATCAATCTCCTGGTACAAGATCCTGCAAAGAAGATGGAAACAGAAAAACAGAATTAACCAACTTAGGTACACCAGGACAATAGATAAACACACACAATATGCTTCTTATTCTTCCCCAGTTCACACTGTTTACCAAATTTATGATTGTGTATACCGACAAATGATGAATACTTACTTTGCACATTCATCATAGATACCTATCCAGTCCCTTGTGGGGCCACCGAGACTTTCACTTCTTTGAAAATACTCTGCAACTAGCTTTAAATTTCCTGGATGAAGAGAGTGTATGATTGAGTCACTGTAAAAACAAAAAAAAAAGTAATATGTAAAAGAGGTGAACTCACTTAAATCAATGTCGAAAAGTTTCTTCAGACCGGGTCTTTGGACTTTAACAACTACTTTCTCTCCATTATGTAGTATTGCACGATGTACCTAAAGAAAAATCTTCATGAGGTCCAATTGAGAGTAAACAATATCATGATGATAAATACCTGGAAAATATTTAACTAATTTAATTAGCCTGAAAAGGGACTTAGATATGGATTCACCTGACCAAGACTAGCAGCTGCGATTGGTCGTTCTTCAAACTCCCTGAAGAGGACATTAACTGGAGCTCCCAATTCTTTTTCAATAAAGCTTTTCGCTTTTGCTGGTGAAAAGGCTGGTACTCTGTCCTGAACCATATGATATCATATTTGAACAAAAAAAAATATTAACATCTATTTCACATTTAATCTTTCATCATATTGTAGAAATAACTAAACTACATACAGAGCAGTGAGCTGTTACCTGTAATTTAGCGAGTTCATCAACAAATTCACGTGGAAATAAATCTGATCTTGTTGAAGATAACTGCCCAAGTTTTATAAAAGTTGGGCCAAGTTGAAGCACACATTCTCTCAACCATGAAGCTGTTTTCCTTCTTCTGTTTTTCTAAATATGCATACAGAAGTTACTAAATTGAAAGCATAAACCAAAGGTTATTCAGATATAAACATTCAAACCTGTTTTTCTTCTGTGAAGCCACCAGGATATGCCCACTTTGCATTGTCCAATAGAACACGAACACGCAAAGAAAGAACAAAAGACCATACATCTATTGATCTTTGTACTGAATTATAATTATCATTTGCCCAGCTAAAACTTTCATCTGATGGCAAGACCCGTAAGTCTTCAGAAGGTGGAAATCCTGTGAATTCTTGAACTTTTACAGATTTAACTAGTGGTGGTGAGATGTCTCTCTTAATAAGACCTGTTCCGTTAACAGTTTGTGTTGATCCATTCACTGTTCCAGCTCTTTGTTTAGATACCGGCTTATTATTCACCACCTCGCTGGTTGGAACCATGGTGATTGGTTGACCTTTCATTCCCAACTTCACAGGTTGACCGTTGGTACCCAAATTCACTGGTTTACCATTGGAACCCAACTTCACAGGTTGACCATTGGTACCCAAATTCACAGGTTTACCATTGACACCCAACTTCACAGGTTGACCATTAGTATCAACCTTTGAAGATCGACCATTGGTACCAAATTTCGTTGATGGTTCTATTTGCTGCATCTCAGCATGTAACCTCAGAAACCTCTCAGTTTTAGGCAAGGCACATGCATGCCTATCAAGCTTCTGGGTAGAAACAGATTTTGAGAAGCTGAGATTGTCTGCTGTTCTCCCTTGATTTACCAACTGTACATCACGGCAATAGCAGCTGTTAGAAGCCAGTATTGCCGCCATTTAAGAACAGCACACCTGAAGTTTTACACAATTGTGAGTCAAAACAAACAAAATCAATCAAGCACTCATGGAAATAGCCAACTAAGAGATCAAAGGCAAATACAAGACGATAATGATTGCTAATTCAACATAAGAAGATCATATAAGCTGCATAAGAATGGATCCAATTCACTGATGAAATGGTATGCACAACTGAGCTAAAGAACATAGTTGACATAACTCATAAGCACTCGTGAGGTTCACAGAATCCCCGATAAACCAATAAAACCTAACTATCATATAGCAGCAGCAGCAGAAGCCCTAATTTGCATATCTAACTCGAATTAAAGCAACAGTATTCATCATACAACTTCATCACTAACCTTGACCTTTTCAAAATACGAATCATAGGAATTAAGTTACACAAACAACACTCGAAGAATACAGTAATTCACATGTATTAACCAACGGATTTAATCTAACAAGCAAAAATAATGAATAATCCACAGAAAACACATGTTGCTCTTAAACATCCAATTCAATAGGAGAATCTGAAAACTGAAATCGAAATTGAAACTGAAACTGTAACGATGATGATGATGATGCTTACAGAACAAATTGAGGAAGTAGATTCAGATACAGATGGCGAAGGTTTGGAATCGAACTTTCAGATGAGTCAAATGTTAGAAGCAGAGATGAAGATTTAAGCAACAGAATGGAGCAATAGCGTGCACAACTGTTACTTGTGTGTTCATCAGGTTAGAAAGTGAATATGGACAAATGATGATAGCGAATGTTGTTGTAGGAAGGTGTAGGGTGTTGGTTTATCTTTCACATTACAGGTCTGTGACCATTGAATATTGATTGGTGGAACTGAAGTAATCCACCATTTTTGCTGCATGATTGATTGGTTCATCGTTGTATTACGTGTCTTTCTCAACTCCATAGCCCATAGGCCATGGTCCGTCATACTATGTTGTGACTTTTACCACTCACTTTTGAATTTTGACAACACGTAGTAAGGTTGAGTTTGCAATCAAGTTCGCCAATGATGTAAGTGGTGGATGTAAATACGTGGTGGATGTAAATAAGTGGTGGATGTAAGTGGTGGATGTAAGTGGTGGATGTAAGTGGTGGATGTAAGTGGTGGATGTAAGTGGTGGACCGTGGATGTAATTGGTTGAGTGGTTAAAAGGTTGGTCTGGTGTAATATTCCACTCCGTTTAATCTCCTTGGCATACCTGTTGGTGCAAATATGAATCGCATTAGTAACTGGAATCCGGTGATTGAGAAGTTTAAGGCTAAGTTGTCATCATGGAAATCAAAGGCGTTATCTATAGGTGGGAGAGTGACCTTGATAAAGGCGGTGTACAACCTTCCTACCTATTATTTATCTTTATTCAGGGCTCCTATGAAGATAATTAATACGCTTGAAGGGATAAGGAGGAAATTTTTATGGTGCGGGTCATCGGATGTACATAAAATTAATTGGGTAGCATGGAATAAAGTTACCGCAAGCAAGGAAGCCGGGGGTCTCGAAATTGGCAGTATTTAGGATGCTAACCTTGCAGGTCTAGCCAAATGGAGATGAAAATTATTGAACCAAAAAGAGGCGTTATGGGTCAAAACAATCGAGGCAATCCATCGTCAACCTCGTAAGCACGTTTCGCTCCCATTCAAAGCAGCTCTTCAAGGA
>BJCN01344165.1:0-17799 GCA_018326445.1 Flaveria brownii
GAAACCCTACATCGTTCGACATTGGATTCCCGTGACTTGTGTTTCTTTGGCTATGATGACTGTGATATGGACCGTTGCTTGGTGTGGCATGAACGAGGATGGCGAGTGACATGTTTTTCACTTGTAACCCGTGTTGCAGCCACATCAGTTTACTAATAAGATCTGAGCCACATTGTGTATGTTTATTATGATTTTTGTCTTTGTATTAGTCATTACTGGTCACCTGGGTTCAATTTCTTTACGTTTGATTGTTTATCTTCCTTTGTTCTATCATCTTGTGAGCACTCTTGGTTGTTGATGTCGATAATAATGGTATTCATTTGAGGTTGTTGCTTTTGGTTATTGCACGGCTATGATGATACATGAAAACTGGTACCGGTTGCATTGGCTTGGCAACTATTTCCAATGTGCAGCCACAACCTGCCATTAGTTCTAAGCCACATGTTGAACATTCTAATTTTATACACCGCTTTGCGGCGTTCCTAAGACGGGCAACGCGCAGCATTGAAGGAGAAAGAAGCTGGTAATGCTATAAGAAGAAGGATTTTGAAACTGCAATTGCACATTATACTAAGGCGTTGGAGTTGTATGATGGTGATATCTCATATTTGACGAACAAAGCTGCAGTTTATATGGAAATAGGGAAGGTATGTTTTTCTTCTTCTTTGATTCAATCAGAGTGATAGAAATCATAGATTAGTAGAATTCATCTTTAATAGATTCCTGTGAAACAATTGGATTACAGATTAGTATAGGATTTGTAGTTTGTCTTTACTCTATTGATGAAATGGGATCAAAGTTGTGGTAATCTGATAACAAAATTGCTTGTAGTATGATGAATGCATTAAGGATTGTGATAAAGCTGTTGAGAGAGGAAGAGAGCTCCGATCGGATTATAAAATGGTTGCTAGGGCTTTGACAAGAAAAGGAACTGCATATGGACAGTAAGAGTTCTAAAGATTAAATATATTGATACCCAATTCTAAAGAATAGCAATGTCAAATTGTAACAGTAAACAATACCAAATTCTACTGTATATACCAAGGTAATATTATTAAACTGGAAGATGACATTAAGAGTTGTATGAAAGCAGGGGCATGAACAGTAAGCTAAAAGGCTGTTTAGTAGCCTTTTAATAGTCATTAAAAGACTACCTTTAGTGGTTCATATCCTCTTAATGATTAAGAAGTAACATTAATGTTGAATGGTTAAAAGGTAATCTCTTAAGCTTACCTTTTAACCATTAAAAAGTTATAAACAACCAAGTGGTAGCCTCTTAATTACTGTTAAAAGACACCAAACAACCTTTTAAGTTTGGTTAATTAGGTACCGGTTGCATTGGCTTGGCAACTATTTCCAATATGCGGCCACAACCTGCCATTAGTTCTGAGCCACATGTTGAACATTCCAATTTTATACACCGCTTTACGGCGTTCCCAAGACGCGCAACACGCGTCTGGATAATAAGACTAGTACAATGAAAAAACCAAATTGAGGAATAGTTGGTTTTTAGTGGTTTGAAGTTTGACCACAAAACTTTATAATATTTACATTTGGGTCCCTCCAACTGATGTATATATAAACACAGACACATTGTTGCATTGCAGAGAGAGAAAGAGGGCTTGTGTTGGGGGATGGTGCCGGTGGCGGAAGAGGCGGTGGCCGCCGCTGCGGTTTGGCCGCTGTTTCCCGCTTCCATGTGCCTTCTCCCCTCTGGCTTTTCTTCCTTGGTCCGGCCATCAGATCCGGTCTCCACCACGAACTCCACCGTCTCGCCGTCGCCTAAGCTCCTGAGCCCATCGGTCCTAATCGACGACTGATGAACAAACAGATCTTCACCGCCATCGGCGGGGGTGATGAAGCCGAACCCCTTTGTATCGTTGAACCACTTCATGGTTCGCGATTGTCTAGCACCATCGTCGGTTATTAGGGGTTTTGTTGCTTGCTTGTCGTTATTATGCTATTTGGGGTTTTATGTTGACTGTAGTTGATGTAAACCCTAATATTTAGTCAATGAGGATGAGGATAGTCGATCTCATCTGAGATACCACTGAAACTTTTTTGTTGCATTTTTATGGGTTTTTGTGTTGTTGCATTTCACTGTTTCTGTTGACTGGTTGTTGTTTCTCTTCTATTTGGGGTTTTCTTGCTATTTGAGTGAGGTTGTTAATGTGCTTATGATGGCGCATGTATACCCTGCTACTGGTTCCCATGGTTGTTTGCAACGCAACGATGATGATGGAATGTTGCCCATCTGAGTTGGATCTACGATGCTGGTCGTTTACATTGTTGGCCGGCTAGATGTTGTTTGTACATTGTTGAATCTTTGGTCTGCTTCTCATTTTATCGATTATGATGAACAATAGTGCATCTGAGACATGTCATGCTACTTCTACATTTGAAATGTTGCAAGTATGGTTGTGCAGCTCATAGATGTACATGCTATAGTTTACTTTGTTGCATTATTGACATACATTTGGAGCTGGTTAATTTGTACCCAAATTCGGGTAATGTGATACACACATGGCAATGATGAAGCCAAAAAGGATAACCGTTGGTTGGCGTGGCAGATCTTCTAGATTGCAGCCACAACGATATATCTATTCTGAGCCTTAAACAGATTTGTTTTTATAAAAAATATGATTCTTTCAATGCGGGTTGAATACTAGCGCAACGCGCTAGATAGATTAGCCCTAGTTTGGCGAATAAAAGACTACTCGGACAAGTCACTTATTCTTTCGTTTTATTATTATTTTTTTAATCTTAAGCTATTTATTATTTTAATTTTTCATGATTACTTTTACATGTATTTCATTGTACTTTTATACTCCATACTCAAGAATCAAGAATGCTTATAAAGTAGACCGCAATGATCTATTTTTAGATTAGTGTTTCTAAATATATGCTTACTATGTGTTTATTTTTATCTACGTTTTCATATAAATTTTATTTATATCCGCCGCTGACCGCGTGAATTACTTACTAGTTGAAAAACATTTGCGAATTTTTCAATAAACAATTATATATAGAGTAAATTATAAATTGTGTCTTTTATTAATACACGAAATTACATGATATGTCCTTTAGTTTTAATAATTACATCCAATGTCCTTTTTTTTTAAAATATGTGCACATCTATTGTCCTTTACACTAGCTTTCAGTTAAATATACAGTTAACTCAGACACTCAGTTATGTATTTCTCACATGAGGTGTATTTTTATCATTTTCTTTCCACATCTAACATATTAAACAAATAAAAAAATTAATTATTTTAATGAAAAATAAAATTAAAAGATATCAGACCGTTGGGTAAGTCAGTGAACTCGCGTTCCTCTTACGTTCAATATCATTAAATCCATCATCCTCTCTATTTGATAACCTAATACTGGTCATCTTCACCACCTACAACATCTCACACACCCTTTGAACTCGAACAAACAACGATGGTAAGATTAAAATCCCTAATTCACTTTTTATATTTCATTGCACTTTGAATTTCTAGCTTATGTTGTTGTGTGATTAACGAGGGACTCATAATTATTTTTCTTACTTTTGTAATTATATAAGCAATTCAAAGAGTCATAGGCAATCTCCAACTTTGTGTTTCTTATTGATTTTTTATTATTTGTTGATGTGAATAATTTATAAATTATTTATGTGTATTTTTTGGTGTTTATTAATGATTTTCTGACCTTTTAAATAATTTATAACTTAGACTTCTTAATTTAGTAAATGTAATTAAAAATTATTATCATTAAAAGTTTTGACGATTAGTCGAATGAACACAGACCAAGAGTGATTGATTTCATCGACTTACCAAACGGTCCGATATCTTTTGATTTTTCTCATTTAAAATTCTTATTTTTTATAATTTTTTTAATATATTAGACATGAAAAAAATGATAAAAGTACACTTATGTGAGGGGACACATAACTGAGTTAATTGTACATTTAAATGATAGTTAGTGTAAAGGATAATATGTGTGCAAATATTTTAATAAAAGGACATGTCATATATTGTAGAAAAGTGTACTGTCATGCACCATAATTTTGAAATCTCGTGGTCTCATACTCTCATGGGCCTGTAGATATACTTCACCATCATTTTCTCTCTATGACTAAATCAGGGGGAAAACACAAACTTTAGATTTAAAATCATTAACTAAAACAAATATCGTAACAAAACGTCCATTGAAAGTATTGTAACTAACATTCATATGCATTGTGACATTTGGAACGTACTTTTATGCATAAGTCGTTTGTTTTAAATGAACGATATCTAGATATCTGCTTAGCTTAACATTTAACATTTTTCTATTCATTTATTAAGATTTTGTTATCTTAGTGTTTTTAGTTTGAATATTGTCTTAGGGAGGAAAGGTATGTCAAACTAGCACAAAGGATTTCTTAGTAGTAAGAAAAAAACAGTATCAAGAATTTTAAAATGCGACAACGTTTTATATGTAACCTTTTTTTTAACGACCAACGAATAATTTTTAAACCCGGTCACCAGGGTAAACCCATTGGCGAAAAGTCACCCACTCCCGTGAACACAGACAGCGCTGGTGATCTGGTCTCGCCCACTATTCCAAGGAAAACCCACCACCCAGCGACCCTCTGTGGTAAAACTCTTGGTCCACTTATAGTATATTGCACCTAGTGAGACTCCAACACAGACAACGTTTTATATGCAACTAAAGTTGAAATGTATAATCAAGAATAAGACCTCCTTAACAAATGAGTGCATTGGCACTATGTGTCATTGTGGCCATTATTTTTGGTTCTGTAATTCCACTCTTTAGTCCTTCCATTCACTTTCAGAGTGCATTTTTATGCTTTAGAAATAGTTTTCAAACCAATTAGGTCTCGATCTAATCCACCGGTTTAGAAACCGATCTTGCATTTTAAATGTTAGAACCAATTTGTTAGCCAAAGGGGGAACCGGTTTGACTTGTTTGAAAAGAATTTATCCTTTGTGGTTGTTAACTAGCTGTTATTTTACCAGTTTTGACATCTTTTGACCATTCTGATCTTCATTTATTAGTATAAATAGGTAGATGTGTTGATTTAATCAACACTAGAAAATGACTCTCTAATCTTTTATAACTAGGAACCACTCTTAAATGGCAAACAAACAATCACAATTTTTCATCAGTGCTGAATCTTTGTAAAGCAACTTAATGTTTGTGCAAGTAATGCCTCCTGTAAGAAATTAGGAGTTTGGGCAACATTTTGAGCTATGTTAAATATCAAACTATCAAAGTAAAGCTCGATGCAAGAAATGTGACAAAATTTTAGCGAAGAACACAGTTTTATGTCGAACAATGGCACCATATGGAATTTCAATCTAAATACGGTTTTGGCCTTTGGGATAGGATGACTTTGTGATTTGAAAGAGATTGTCATTCGACCATTTTAACAATCTACGTTTGAGAAAAGTTCATTCAATAAACGCCCTCCAACCATGTTAATATTCCCATACAAGTCACACCACCCTTAATCAGAGAGAATTATGTTAAAATGTGTAAAATTGTTAAACTTAGGAATTACGATAACAGAAATTGATTTAATTTCAACATGTTATGTTTGGACGGTTTCAGATAGTTCACCAGATACGAATCTTGGTGTTACTACTCGTTGGAAAAAATCTAATATGTGGCAAATAATAAGCATATGATTGCGTTTGAATTGTTGAGTATGATACCATAGAAAATTTATATAGAATTTCTATCATGTAATAAAAACTATAAATTAAAAAAACATTTTTACATCATTTGATAATGCCTCGAATAATACCGTTGTTGATGAGCAACTAAAAATAATATATAAACTCGTTTCATTTATAAGGGTGTTCTTTCTTATAGTCGATCTATTGTCCATATATTTAATTTGATTGTAGAAGACATATCTAAATGTATTGATGATATAAAAAAAGATTTTAAACATGTATCACATGACTTAGTGACATTTTTAATTCTAATAACGTGCCATATCATAAATATATGAAATTTTGTGTCGACACGAATGTCATTTGGTTAGGTTTAAGTTGGCTGAATTTCGCAATGTAGTATGTATAAAATATCCAATTTAACATGTAATATGTTTCAAACCGCATTAAGAAAACTATAAAATGCTTCATGATTACTTTCATTTTAAATAATAAAAATCCACAAGCCTTAAAATCAAATCTATTAAAGGAATTGTACCTACCATTTTAAATGAGGAATGTTTTCATAGCCCCACTCTCAAAAGTGGGAAACATCAAACATTTGGTCTTTTGCTTCTTAATCGAGGTTGTACAAAACGACATCATTCTTTCCAAGATTTTTTGCTTTAAAACAAAGCATTATTTTTTCCCTATGTATAATTGATTTATATTAGAAATTTAACAATCTTATCATGTTTTATTTTATTCATAATAACTCATTGCTAGTAAAATTATAGGATTCGTCAATATATTATTAACAATAGAATCAAATAAATTGAAGTTTATGTCGGATAGATGCTATTCAAAAGGTTATGTTATAAAAAACCAGTGAAAATAGAATTTAAAACTAAGATTTTTTAATCTATTGGAATCAACCACTTACTATTATACCACCCTTTAAAAACTATCATGAAGCTTGATGCATAATAGAAAAATAACTGTATCTTTCCTTGTTAATGATGAATTATTATATCTGGTAAACTTTTAGTTAAAAAGATTTTAGAAAATAAAATGAAAAATAATAATGTACATATAGAATCATGGGCCTTTGTTGGAGCTTTAGAGAAAGCATGCGTAATGGGGCTTTATGTAAATAATAGTTTGTACAACTTGGGACTACTCAAAAGTAGATTCATTTTCAAGACTCCTCATTTCATTTCCAAGATTTTTTGGCCTATTGATGGGTGCACGCTTCCCCTTATTTTAGCATTTTATATAGTTACTAGTTTTAACAAACACGTGTAATATACGGATTGAAGATATAAAAACAATATAATTCATAAATGTATAAATATCTCGTATGATTAAGTTATGAATTACTATAACAATGAAAAACAAAAAGTTACATTTATAAATTACAAATATTCAAATACTTTTTTAAATAATATAATATATAATTAACCCATTTAAAATTAAAACAGTTGTGTTAAAATCACACTAATCAAAATAAATAAATATATCAATAAATATTTTTTTTCTTTTTTGTTTTTTTTAATTGAATCTTATTTAGCTATAAAAATATATATAGTTCAAAACAATACGATTACATAATTAAGTTGATAATATAAAAAATTAAATTTAAAACAAAATGAATTATTACTATTAATTAAGTTTCTTAAAATAAAAAACATGACTAAAATAATATATTAGTTTAGGCGAAATTTTTTTTTTAGAAGTAATATAAGAGTGACATGTGACATTTTAGTTACTCTTTTATTATATAGTATAGATTATTTTATTATATATTTGTATTTTATATGTTTAATCATATAAGTATAAATAACATAAAAGTATATAGGAGTGAATTGCAAAACAGCATCTTCACTTCCTTTGGTCATGTTTGTTCAACTAATCTTTTTATACATTTGTAACCTTAGAATTTATAATATTTTTAATTCTAAAGATTTATCTGTTTTAATGTGAATTAAGAGCTCATCACAAACGTTTCAGAAAAATAACGATTTTTTATGGTTTTGGTTAATTTTGAGACATTGGATATCATCTTAACGTTACAAATACTCAAACAAGGTTAATATCAATACTAGGCTCTTACATTGAAAAATTATTATAACACCACAATTCTACAAACTAGTCTAGATTTAGGTCGATCAAACATTCAAACGAATGCTAAAAACAACATCGATTAGCGTCACCAAGATCATACTTTTAGGATTACTAAACAAATTAAATCCGTGATAAAATTAGGGTTTTAGTTTCTTGATCAATTAGTGTTACTATACACTAATTGTGTGATTAGAAGCTCCATTGTCATTTGTTGAAGCTAATAATCCATGTAGTTTCTTCTCTTTGATGGCTGGATCTTGCAACACTACAACTTTGTCTTTGTCTCCAACTCCAACCATGTGTAGGTGTTCAACATCCTCTCTCTCCTTCCCTTTGAACAACACCCTTTGCTCCTTTGGCTCCATTCCAATCACCAATGACAACAACATCTTCATTTCTCCTATTGCAAAGCAAATTATCACATTAGTAACTTCAAAAATGCAAAAAAGAAACATTGTATCCCACAATGTTTTGATGATAATTGATATTATGTTTTTTTTTGAACGGTGACTTTCTTATGAGTGACTCAATGTCACATCATCGCCTCTGGGCGACCCTAGCCAAGATCTGCCCCAGACTATGTTGTCTGAACCGGGTCCATGCTGGATTGTCAGACTTGGTTACGGCGTTCCCCCGGAAACCGTACTGCCTCCACAAGGGTTGCCCCTCTGGAGTAACAGCCGGATGAAAACCGGGGTCGAGCTCTGAGAATCGGTCTCCGCAACCACTGGCTTAAAGGGAAATTCTCTTCATTGCTCTAAATGTCCTCAAACCATAACCAAAGAGGTTTGAACCCCTGACCTCCACTTTGGGAGGGGGGATTCTTACCACTAGGCCACAAGTCTGAAGACGATAATTGATATTATGTAAGACCATGATTTTGTTCCTTAAGTGAACGTACCAAATGTTGAAGTTGATTGGATGGATATGTCATGCCATTGTGTACCGTTGGCGACTCTAACCATTATAAATTCTTCTTTTTTAACATTTTGGTCATCGATGTCTCTCTTTTGAACAAGCATCCCTCCTGGCCTTAATTCCCATTTGATTTCTCCGACGATGGTGCCACCGCACTCCTTGTCACCTTTTCTACCGTCACCACCACCGCGAAACTTGGAAAGACTCCTATGGAATCTCTTTGACTTCAACTTCATCATCCTTAGTAGCCTTTTTGGTTTAACTACTTTTCTTTATAATAAGGGGACAAGGAGCAATATGGTTGGAAGTGGTTATATAGCACCCTAAAAAGTGGAATTTGGAGTTGGAGCCTTGTAGTGGGAAAAAAGTAGAGGATATTTTCTTTATAATCACATTTTTTTACTTTATATTTACTTGTTTTAAAAATTACAATTCTTACGTTGTGTAGATTTAAACTCATAACTTTTAGTTGAGGATAATATCACTTTACCATCATGGTATTTTTTTAAAAACGACAAACATGTGAAAATTAATCATTTAAACGGCCTGGTCTATAATTTAGACAAACATAAAAAACACAAATTATAACATTACAAGAGTATCATCTAATTATCTTATGTGACTATACAATATTCAATAAATATATAATTATATATGATAAGAAGATGATCATATAAAATTATTTGATGTGACCATGCATTATTATAATTCAATAAACCATATGATATTGATATGATATACATATACAATTATCTGATATGACTACCCAATATAACATGATAAACATAATTATAAAATATAACGCGACAAACATACACAAATATTTGAATGTTTAGTTAAAAAAATTTAACTATTATTTGATTCAAACATTTTACGAAATAGTTAAAACTTAAAAGGCACGTTAAAACGTTACATAGATAATATATTTTTACGAATATCAAATAGACAAATACTCTAATATGATAATTAATATATATTCGTATACAAGAAGATCATAAATAAACATCATAAAAGTGTAAATAGAAATCTAAACATACGATTAAATTAATTTAACGGTTAGAACCAGTGGCGGATATAGAAGAAAGGTTTAGGGGTAACGTAAATTTTTTTTACCGTGCATTTATTTTAATAAAAGAAAAAGATGATAATAAAGAGGTTCGAAAAAATATCATTCAAATCAAATTTATTTGGAATTGATGGAATTGATCTTGAAGGAACTAAAATTGAAGGAGTAGTTACCCTAACATCTTCATTCATTGGTTGCATATCATCATTATTAAAAGAGTAAATTTTGGATTTGGTCCCTGTGGTTTAACAATTTAATTATACTATTTCAGTACAAAAATGAATCTTTGATCATATAATGTCCTGTGGTTTAATTTTTATAACGGTTTTGATCCCTATCACTAACTCTGTTAGTTTTTACAGTTAACTCTAGGGGTATTTTGATCAATCTACATGCAATGATTATTCTTGTAAATTATTAAAATAAAAACAGAAATCTAAAACAAAACGAATATATGCACGAATATAATTTACAAGAATAGTCTTTGCATGTAGATTGACCAAAATACCCCTGGAGTTAACTGTAAAAACTAACAGAGTTAGTGTCAGGGACCAAAACCGTTATAAAAATTAAACCACATGGCATGATATGATTAAAGATTCTTTTTTGGATTGAAATGGTTAAAATAGGTAAACCAGAGGGACCAAAACCGAAATTTACTCTTATTAAAATTAATATCCTAATCTTGAAATTTTCTTTTAAAAAAATTGTCAATAAAAACTTGTTTTTTCATCTTTTAAATCCCTAAATTTATAAAAAATAACACAAAAAGATTACAAATTGCATTTGAAAATAACACAATTCAAATCTTAAATTTCAATATCAAATCCCTAATTCATCTTTCAAATCCGTACTTTATATACCTAATTTCATAAGCCTAAATATTAAAATTTGAACCAAATAACCATTAACTAATATCATGCTCTTCAAATTTTTCAAATGACTAATTTGTATAACATAAAACACTTAAATATTAGAAATTGAATAACATAAACTCTAAATCCTAATTTCATAGAAAGTAAAAAAACTAGAAATTGTTACCTTGAAGTGGGCGGTGACAAGGGCGGCCGCAGCAAGCAACGGGTCGGCGGTGGTTAGCCGGTGTGCTGAACGACCGGCGGTCAAGGCTTCACCTGCAGAGGGGTGGCCGACCGGTGTGGGTGGAGGGTGGCTATGGGAAGTGTAGATGGCCAATGGGTGTTTATTTTTTCTTTTAAGTTTTATATTTGATTTTCTTATTTGGACTAGTTAGTTATTAGTTTTGGGTTTTTTAAAGGTGTTTGATGTTTTTGGACTTAATTGTAATTTTGGGCTTGTTATTTATTATTGTATTGGACTATTGGGTATTTTGACTTATTAATTATTTATGTTTTATAAAATATTAGACTATTTTTTTAAAAAATTAAAACTTTTTATGAAATGTTGATTAAAAAAAATTTAGGGGTAACGTAATTTATTTCAGGGGTAATGTAAACTGTGAATTTTTTTTTTCACAAAACCATAATTTTTTCTACCCGTTAAAAGTTGAGGGGTAGCGGAGGCTACCCCTCCTATAGTGGTAGATCCACCCTTGGTTAGAACTTGCATAATTAAAGACCGAAAGAGAAAATCCGGTCGTCATATTAACTTCTCACTTAAAATATTTCACCGCTTCAAATAACACATATTTTTACATATTTTACCAGTTACAAGAAATCATATCATAAAATATAAAACTTTAAATTATTTAAAATTAGTACAGTATTATCATATACATTTGTGAAAACAACGATGTTTAAAGATTGCTATAACAAACAATGAATTCAAATTTGTAACAACGACACATAAACAAGAAAAGAAACCACGTGGGACGTTTTTCTGCATTCTCATCAGAGGCCACACTAAAACCGAACCTATCACTTGCTTTTACTTGTAAGATCCAAAAAAAAAACTTACAAGCAATTATGTTTAACTCGATTTTGATTATTTTTTATTTTAATACTCTAAGGCTATCAACTAGAAAATAACTACATAAAGGTGCATAAGCAATTACGTTTAGATTACAAAACTTGAAATTCAACTTTTATATGTTAAATTTTGAAATAAAACACATAACTGTGACATAGAACACACATTCACACTTTACAATAAAGGAAAAAAAAGTTAAAACTAAATGTGTTAAACGGCTTAACTCGCGAGATTGATCCAAACACGACCCCATTAGCTAAACATTTTCGTTGTTACGACACGAACTACCCAAACTCGGAATTTTATTATAGGTTTGTGTGTTTTGTGTCACGTTAGAAATTCACAAAACATTTGTATATACTATTGTGAGAAATTGTGTAATTTGTTTGATGAAACAACGTCTTTCTCTAAAATTCACTTGGTACAAAGTATCAAGCCAAATAAACTTTATTTTATGATTTTTACGTTTTTTTTACATAATTACACCTAAACATACATATATAATCCAAATGTTGGGTTTTAATCTAATTGCATGCTAAAACTTATTTAACGTGTTTCCTTCATCATGTGTCACACAAAAGCAAACATATAATGATCTTTTCCTCGGGAACAAACTTTGGCAAACACGCAAAAAAGTCTGAACATGAACTTGGAGTGACATTAATTTTAAACACAAAATCGTAATTATAAACATATTTTATATTTTCTTAATTTTATTGCCATTATTATTGTAAACTTCTGGTCATAAATCGATTATGTCTATTTTCGGTGGCCAACAAACACCCTACAATAAAAGCACTACATCTATACTATATATAAAACATATGAGAGGGGTATTTTAAGATACCAAAAAATTAAGAACACTTACTATATTCAATGCATAGCATACAGCCAATTTTAAGGGTAAAATAGTATTTATAACATTATTTACACATTACCCCTTATAATTAGTTAACAATAACCTTACACTTACTAATATTTGCATAAAATTTTATATTATCTACTCATACACCAAAACAACTTAATATGTTTTAAGATTTCAGCTCTATCTTTTAATCTATCATATTAAAAAACGTTTTGAGACTATAACTTAACCTGTTTTTATTTTTAAATATTTTGGTGTAAAATTTTTGCTGAAACGATCTGAATTTTGTGAGGTACAATAAGTTAATGCATATATACAAGTCGTCATGTACAACTCATTTATCTGTTGTTTTAAATTTTAGCTTAGAAAAAAAACATAATAAACTTTTGTAAAACTACTATAAGAATAACAAAATATTAAATGCACGTGTCAAATGTAAAATGTCGTCCCGCTACATTGCGCGGGCACCCTTCTAGTCACCAATAATGTCGCATCATATAATCTTCAAACAATTTGAGTACCAAATGTTCATTTTTATCCTCTCCACGATTTTCAGGTGAAAACTTCAATTTTAAAACTGAACCGGTATGGTTGGAAACTAAACATATAACCGATCCAATTATGTTTATTTGAACCTCTTTTATATGAACTAGTCGAACACACTAACCAAATTTTATATTTGTTTCTTTCCATTTCTTCTTACCAAATTAATATTTTGTTTATTACATTAACCTTCGTGTTTTATTTTAAACTAGCTAAAAACATCTGTGTAACACGAGCTATAAAAAGTTAAATATATAGTAATGGAAAATTAAAATATTACAAATCTTTCAATCCCAAATAAAGTTAAAATTTTGGTTTGATCTTGAGTTTATGATAAAAGTTAAAATATTTAAAAAAAGTTTTAAAAAACATATACTTATATAGGAATAAAACACAATACAAATAATAAAGAAGATTATCAAAATTTAAAATAAAGCATAACTTTAAAAGATAAATTTTAATTAAAATTAGTAAATAATTACAATTTAATTTATGCATATCGTTTCATAACGAATTAGAAACAAGAAAAACAATAGTGAAGTTACAGAACTGTGACGCGTGACTTCACAATTTACATACTTATTAGGTTTAGATTTGTTATATAGTTAACTAGATTTAGTAAAAAGTATATTACATGGATTAAATAAAAAAATTAAATAGAATAAAATTTTTAATTATAAATCGATATTTTAAAATAAGATATGATTGTAATCTTTATTATAATAAATAAAATAAAATTTTTATTTCAAAACAAAAATTTTAATATATATCATACTTAAAAACTTTCTTCTTAAAACTCTCAATTTTAACTATTTTTTGTTTATAAAAATTTTACTTTTTAAAAACACACCAATTATAAAATATTTTGTATTTTTAAAAAAAGTTTGATGTTCTAAAAAGTTTTCTAATTTTGTATAAAATTATTTCCTTAGAAATAATATTAGTAAAAATATCTCTTGCTTAATTTATTAAAAACCTATTTTAATCTAAAAAAATTAAATAATATTATTAGTAGTTAATGTGATTATTAAATAGGAGAGAGGAATGAGAAAAATTGGTGAAAATGGATATAGTGTTGACATGTGTCACTCTTAGATAATTTTTTATTAGATTAAGGAGATTATATGTTTAAAATTTTGAATTATTAATGACGAAATAGGGTTTTTATTTTAAATCCAATTTAAACATATGGAAATAAAGGGTTTTATCCATCACCAACTTCGTACTCCACATAACAATGGAAGATGGTTTTGTAGTTCATTTCTATGCTGATTGAAGATAAAGTCATGTAAGTACTAAAATGGTGAGACGAGGAAGATCAAGGCTAACGAGATGGCTATAAAAACAATGAGGGTTCGAGCCATTAAATTGTGAGGGTTTTGACTTGTATGGAACAGGCAGGTCTTCACATGTATGGGTTTGAACATAAACAACTTATACGGGTTACACTTGTAAAGAGCATTATGGGTTGCTAAAGGATTGGATGATAAGAAACACAAAATCAGTTTAGAAATTAGCTTATCAGTTTGTAACTGAAGAAGAGAGATGTTGGAGTTCATAAATAATAATCCGTCTTAGATACCATCACCACGTTTTGCGTATGGGCTATAAATAAAATGAGAACTTCATATTTAAGCATGTTTGAGTGGAAGAAATTTAAGAATAAGTGATCTACTGAGAAGTCTTCACTTGATTAAAAAAAATCGTGAGTCATTTGTAAGTAAAGTGAAAAATATTCGTAACCACAAGATGCCAAATGTTAAAGAACCATGTGATGTGATTACTTGGTAAATCTAAGAAATGACGGGCTGCTATTAAGATTGTACCAAGATAAAAAGGTAAATTGTTAGTAATTAGCTTTGTATTAATTATGTCATTTATTATTCTTTATTATTATATATATGTATCTCTCTATATAATATGACATCCTCCTCTTGTTAAGGTATGCAAACCGTTCACAAATCATTTACTCTCATGGTATCATAGAGCCTCTTGATCCTCCCCCTCCCCCTTGTCCTTAGCTATTCCTCTTCTTGTTCCCTCCCTCTCTTCTTCTCCCATAGCTTCCTCATCCACCGTCGACTCTCCGGTCACCTTGAATACCACCCTTCATATACTTACCATCAAGCATTCACCCTCCAACTATCTCTTATGGAGGAATCGGCTCATTCCAATTCTTGCCTTCCAAAATCTCCTGCCCCATATCGATGGCACTCTTGAATCCCCCCCCCCCCGGCTAAACCATTGCATGACAATAAACTGATCCCCAACCCTCTGTTTCTTCTTGGAAGACTGATGATCAGAAAACTATCCTCGTCCTTCATGCTAGCCTTTCCAAGGACGCCATTGCTGAAGTTCTCGGTTTACCCACTGCCCGAGCCATCTGGTTGGCCCTTGAAAATGCATACAGTAGCACGTCTGTTGAGAGAATTCAGAACCTCAAGGACCAACTTCGTCAAACTTCGAAAGGATTCTCTTCGGTCTCTGAATTTGGACGTAATTTTAAACTTGTGTGTGATCAACTTGCTGGTGTTGGTCATTCGGTTGATGACAGTGACAAGCTTCATTGGTTTTTATGCGGTCTCGGCCCTTCCTTTGAGACCTTCTCTACTACGATTCGAGCCTCCAAACCACCGCCAGCCTTTTGCGACCTTCTTGCTCAGGCTGAAAACCATGACTTATTCCTTCGGTCCATTCATGGTGCAACCACCACCCCCACTGTTGCCTTCAACTCTCGGTCCACCAACTTCACATCCGATTCTCGGGGTCGAGGGGGCAGTGTTCGTTCATCTGCTCCAGGTGGTGGTCGCGCTAAGGGTCGTCGACCACCTCACTGTCAATTATATCGCACTGATGGTCATTATGCCAACCAATGTCCCAGCCTCGCTACCTTCGCTTCTCAGACTGTTCCTCCAACTGTGGACCTGGCCAAAGCTTTCCAAGCCCGCTGCCATGTTACAACATCCTCTCCCGATTGGTTTGTCGACTCCGGGCAACTGATCACATGACAAACTCTCCTGATCATGTTGGCAACCCATCTTCCTTTCCTGATGGTGCAAAGGTTACTTTTGGAAATGGTAAATCCCTGCCTGTCTCTCACACTGGGGACATTACTATTTCTCCTAACATTCATCTAAAGGATTTTCTAGTTGTTCCTCATCTAATGAACAATTTGTTATCTATAAGTAAACTAACGACTGACAATTGTTTAGATGTCTTATTCTCTCACCCGTACTTTTATATTCAGGACCGGTTCACGAAGCAAGTGGTCGCTCAAGGTCGGTGTAAGGATGGTCTTTATGTTTTAAGCATCGGACTAAAAGCTTTTGTTGTAGATACACGGAACTCGTTAAAGGCTTCTTTTGAATTATGGCATCTTAGATTGGGTCATGTATCATTTGATACAATTATACTTTTGAATAAACTGGGATGTCTTAAACTTACTTCTATATTACTAAAACCGGTTGTATGTAACTCGTGTCATTGGTCCAAAGTTCATTATTTACCATTTGCAAAAAATGAAAAACGTGCCTCTAGACCCCTTGATTTGGTTCATTGTGACCTTTAGGGTCCGTCACCGATCGTCTCTATTAATGGTTACCGGCATTATGTCATATTTATGGATGACTCGACTCGATTCACTTGGTTTTATCCCTTAAAAGCTAAAAGCGAGTTTGCATCCATTTTTCCCGTGTTTCTTCAATTTGTACAAACTCAATTGTCATGTAAAGTGAAGGATTTCCAAAGTGATGGTGGTACGGAATTCGTCAATCACAGGGTTAAACAATTACTTGATGATAATGGTACCTTCCATCGGTTATCATGCCCATATGCGCCCCAACAGAATGGGCAGGCTGAGAGGAAACACAAACACATCGTTGAGACCGGTTTGGCACTTTTGTTTAACAACAATGTTCCACCCTCGTATTGGGTCGATGTGTTTAGCACTGCCGTATACATCATCAATCGGCTTCCTACGAAAATCTCGGGAAATAAGTCTCCCTTTGAACAATTATATTCTTATAAGCTGATCTATGCTAATTTCCGGCCGTTTGGATATCGGGTCTATCCGTATCTCAGGGATTATGCCCCCCACAAGTTAGCACCACGTAATTTTCCTTGTGTCTTCATGGGCTATTGCCCCCAATACAAAGGCTACAAATGTCTTGATCCGTCCTCCTTTCGGGTGTTCATCACGAGACATGCTCGGTTTGATGAACATTTTTCCCTTTTAAGACCACTGACTCTCCTAACAATGTGCTGTCTCTACCTTGGCACACATTCTTAGAAGACTCACTTGTCGGACCCGCTTAGTTTTTGTTGTGATTTCTCATCACCCATGATTCTAGACCCACAACGACTCCTGCTACACAGCCCGTTATCACTTATTCTCCTATTCAAAAGGACCCTTCGACCTCCAGCCTTGATCTTCCACCCGAGGACCCCCAACCCCCTTCTACCACCGAGCCTACTACTCCTTCACCCTCTAATCCGGACCCTGACCCCCACTACTCCCATTGTAGTTCCCATACCTGCACCTGCTCTGCTCCCTCCTTCACATCCCATGATCACTCGTGCAAAGGTTGGAACATTCAAACCAAAACATCATGCCTACTTTACTAACACCTCATCTCATCCTGTTTATACAACGTTGTTCTCTTCTATTGAGCCAAAAAGTGTTAAAACCG